>KZ308188.1:1502610-1535216 GCA_000376725.2 Ladona fulva | reverse complement strand
TTGTACTCAAGACTTACCGCCCCAATAAATTACATCCGTTACCGATCCCCAAACAATATGTATATAGAGAAGTGTTATATCACATAAACCATAACTCCTGGCCCTTAAAGGCTAAGAGAACGGGTGACAACATTAGCTGGACCTCAATCAGACACACTCCCACAATGGGACGGGAGGCGGATGCAGCATGGAGGCTAGCCCATGGAGCTTGGGCAGATGCAGTTTTTCTGCATAAAGCAGGAAACTGGCCCAGCTCCCTTTGTCCATGGTGTGAGGCGCAAGGTGATGGGTGGCATCTGGCTTTTGACTGCGCGAAGGCCAAGCCTCTCTGGCAAGCTATCACAAGAGCCATAAGAACACTTACAGAGAGAAAAGTAATGATGTATGAACTCTGTGGAGGGATGCGCAGACATACATCAGATAACCACATAGCACTCAACCTCTCGAACTTTATTATCACTCTGGCAAAATCCTCGGTACAAAAACAGCTCCATTTATTTTTTAAAGGGAAGGTGACTGACGTTAAATATCTGTATACTTTTGTTTCACTCTTAAAGAAAAGAATAATGGCTGAAAAGCAATACTCGCTAGCAAGCGGAGTTTTTAAAAACTTCTTATCCTTTTGGGGATATAAGGGCTGTATCATAAATAAAGAAACGGGTGAGCTTAGAGAGGACTTTATTAAAGTGTGATGCCAGAATAAGGAACTAAAAATCTATAAAGATAAAGCCACAAGTCCTCTCTTACTTAGTAATAAATAATAATAATAATAATAACACACACACACACAGTCAATTCTGCTTTATTGGGCCACCGTTTTATTGGGGCAGCCGCTTATTTGGGCCAAATCTCTAGGAACGAAAACCAAACTATTCAGGCAATACAAAATTTAATCGCTTAATCGGGACAATACTCCGCTTAATCGGGACAATACTCCGCTTAATCGGGACAGTAACAGACGTGAGTTTCCAGTCAGTCTTCTATCGTTGCCAGCGATTAAGAAAGCAAAATTAAGTACACGAGATATGAAGATAGGCATAGGCGCCAACTAGATTCAGATTGATACCCCTTGAGCCACCAGTGGCGTATTTCAACTACCAGTTATCAACCTGTTTCCTTTGTGTTTTTAACCTTTGAGAGGTGTAACACGCTTCTGTTTTATAGCCTACCGTTACCTCTGTTTTGTCGATCTTATTTGAAAATTCAACCACTGCCTAGATGCTGAGAAATACAGGGAAGTAACATTAATTTGCTGGATAAAATTAAAAGCTAGCTATTGTATTCAAGACATCGCATGCCAGCTGAGAAAACTGGTGTACTGAAATCTACTACAGTGCGTCTCTTGCAACAGGAACAATGATGGAAATCAAGACACGATATTAAATTTTAAAAAGTGCATGGTAAAAGGGAAGTGCAGATAGCATCAGCGTTGAACTATGGCAAAGTACTAAAATTCCTACAAAAAAAACTTATTTAAGATAACATTTACAATGCTGATGAAACTGGCCTCTATTATCATGCTACGCCAGATGTTCCTTGTGCTATAAGCACATTGAATTGTTTGGAAATAAAAGGGCAATGGACCGCATTACTGTGTAATCCTATGCAAATATGTCTGGTTCTGAAAAACGAAAACTACTAATCGTAGGAAAAAGCCTTGATACTTTAAGGAGTCAATAGTGGATGGTTTACCATGAGTACCATGCAAATCATAGTGCTTGGATGACTTTGGAAATCTTTTGGAATTTACTGATGAGTTGGGACATGGAATTGCAACTTAAGAAGCATTTTGTTGCTTTTACACAATTGTGTGGTTGCACCCTCATTTAGATAATTTACACAATATAGAGCTGGATTATTATTCTTCCTCCTAATAACACATCGTTACTACAACCAATGCATATGGGAGTAATAAAAAGTTTAAAAATATTGTATCGAGAAAAATTGTTTAATCATATTCTAACATTTGTTGATGAAAACCCGTTCGCGAGTACCTCAACCGCTACAGAGATAAGTGGAAAAATTACCCTTTTGCAAGGAATGCAGTTTGTCGCTGACAGCTGGAAAACCATGCATACAAGCACCATACAGAACTATTTAGCTGTTAGTGGCTTAAAACCTTTGGAGATTCCAGAAAATTTGAGCATTCAGGAAAATGAGGACATTAACAATTCATGTAGTAAATAACAAAGAATTTTCGACAATAGATGACAATTTACTATGTTACAATCACTCAATTGTTGGTGGAATTAAATTGAAAAATGAAAAAGCCATTAATGACTTTAGAATGAGTAAAAGTTGCTTGCCTACTGCAAGCTTTATGATAATAGATTTTTCTAACTCTCATTTCGCACAGGATTTTTCACGTCATTTCAGGAAGTCACTCCCAGTGTGATTAGACACAGTCAGAGTGATTAGACACAAAAAGACCAGAAAGTTTTTGGGCTATGGAAGAATAAATCCAGGCCAGATCAGTAATTGCTGCTCCTTTTGTGTTTGAGTTACCTGGGAATGGTCGTTACTCCTTGGTCTGCGCTGTAATTGTAAGAAAGGGCAATGCTTATTCTGCTGACATTTGAAACCTTGTGATTCAAGATACCCTTACCGCACTCACCGACCCTTTCTCCATCTCTATGGGTATACACCCCCTTTGCTTGCCAGTGTTGCAGGAGTAGCTCTAAGTGCGTTCCTCCAAATAGTTCAATTTTTCCCCTCTTTATTACTCCACCAATTGTTGCTTTTGGAGACCACTGTACCTATGTACCTTGCAAGCTGTCTTTGGCACATGGCTGGGGGTGCATGCACTATGACTTGCTTTCCCCAATCAATTACTTTCACATGATGTTGATGGAAAACATTGAACAACTAGTTCTGGCATCTATTTCCCTGATCTTCACTGCAGTAACTAAATGGCCTATGTGACAGGAAGGATGCATAATATCAGCGACATCTTGTAAGAATGTACTTTCTCTAAAGTTGTTAAATAAGCTAAGCCTTTGTTTAAATCTTCTATCTTCAAGAGCTTCCCACCTGTGTCTTGAAGAATCTGAGTAACATTCACTGATTTGATGTTAAATTTTTTTACAAAATGTATTGAATTTCTTCTTACCTTCTCTAATTCTTGAATACAGCACTTTAAGGTTGGATCCCATACACTACACGCACACTTAAGGTTAGGCCTAACTAATGCAAAATAACATAGTTCTCTGACTTTTTCTTCGGTCCTACTGACTATTCTCTAGACAAATCTGAGTTTCTTAAGTGTTTACCCACATATATGTGGGCTAACACTTAAGAAACACACTTGACTTAACACTTATTGATATGAGCACCCCATGTTAAATTATTTGTGAGGGTTAACTTGTCTTATGTACTTTATGGCAGTTATTATTTTTAGGTATTGCATTCTATCCCCCATATTTGATACCTTAATCCTTGTTTTTTTCTGTTTAAATGCATACTTGGGTGTACTCATTTTCAGTGTAGATGCCGTATTTGTGATATTGCATCTTCAATGATGATCAATTCAAGTGGACACCTCTCCATCATAGAACCCTTAAGAATGTCTTTGCTCTTCATTCTTCCATGTAGCATGCTACAGTTATTTGTGAGCATATTTTCAGTTTCATTTCTCAGAGGGTTTGGAATGAAGAGAATTCTATAAAAGAACTTCTACCTCATTGCAACGTAGAAGAAATTACAAGTTGCAAATATGCTTGCATTGAAACTTCACTCGGTAGCCAAATGTAGATTACTTGCTAGACAGAGGTTCTAGCTGTATAATTGGCTTAGAAGTAAGAATCTTATCTTAAATTAAAGAAGTCTCAATTTACTTGAAAAAAAATTGGTTATTTATTCCTAAATTTGTGAATTAGAAAAATAAGATTTGCTTTGTTTGACAGCTGATCATTGCATGTGCTATTTCATTCAGTTTCTTTTCTTTAAGGTGAGCAATTGTATTTAATCCCCTATCAGTTATTTCTCTGTAGTTAGAATATCATCTCCATGCATTGATTTTCCTACATATGTTATTTCTCAAGTATTTGTGAAAATGATTTTTACAGAAGTGCTTAAAAGATTGGGATCAATGTGAGATGAATTTTGATTTATTGGTACAGCCATCTTAATGCTCTTCAGTAGAGTCCATCTGCTCTTTTACAAGTATTATAGTGTAATCCTCCTTAAATAATGTTAGAGCTGAAAGTTATTGCTTCCATTTCTTATTTAGTTGACGGAATAAAAGTATTATAAATTAGATAATTCAGTTTATATGAACCTGTTTTTTATTGGAGAGTTTATTTTTCCTTTTCAGAAAGTTAAAAGAATCAACTTTAATTACACATCTTGCTGGAGCAATAGCACAAGGACTTCATGTGGATCTCTATCGTCTTGGATTTTCATATAATTTATTCAGAACTATAGAAAACATTGTAATCTCAAAATCCTTGATGATAGGTAAGGACAAATTTTATTTATTGAAAGTTTTGTAAATGTATGCGATTGCTAATATTCTGGAAATTTTCAGGAGATATCAATAATGTTATGGCAGTAAGGAAAGTTTGTCCAGATTCAATTTCTTGGAATGAAGTGAAACTTGCTTCTGGAATTCTTGTCTTAAAGGAAAATACACAAAATTCATCTGTTTATAGTGAAAAAATGAAGACATTATTTCAGGTAATTAACATGTAGACGAATCAGCAGTTATACCAATTTTGGGAACCATGGTAGGACATGGTATGATAGCTGCAATATGTTAAAAAATTTTATTGTCCATCTGACATTTTTCTTATATTCTTTATATTTTAAAGAGAGAGATGCCCAATGCAACTAATTTTGAGGAAAAAAATGAGGAAATGATTTCAAGTAAAAGAATGTAGATGAGTTTCAGTACTACTAACAATAATGTTCATGTCCTTTTTGGGTAAACTTTTCTCTATATTGACCACTCTTACAATTAACCCTTTTAATACACACAAGCAACTCTAACACAGATTCAAAAGTAGTACTTCTGAGTTGCTAGGCTACCATTCTAACCTTGCACCAGTAAGGCTAGTGAAAACGGTATTATATTAATTTAATAGTTTCCTGATTCCTCATATTTGTATAATATGAAGTTTGGAAAAGTAACACTGTGCTTCATTTTAAGGATCCAAGAATGGGAACTGGTGTACCCTCAAAATCTGAAAATCTAGTTACTTCTTTGGAAGAGCATCAAAAAGGAAGCCCAGATATAAAGCAAAGGTTGAGCTGTTTCCGAATGAAACATAAGGCAAAAGAAACATGTGTGAAATACATAGACTATGTCATGGAAGACAAAAAAGATGCCAATAGTAATACACCAATAATAACAGATGAAGTTTCTTCTCCCAGCTCAAGCTTCTCTTTCAAGAGACCTTTGTTTCTTGTCTCTCCAGATCAGAAAACTTCAACAAAAGTAAATGATTCTGGGCAAAATGAGGCACGTTTCTCAAAAGCGGTGGAGAAATATGCAGATGAAAGTGATAGCAGTACTCCGAAGCTTCAGAAAATGGCAGAATTGGGTAAGCTTAGTGATGAAAAGAGTTGCCCAGAAGAAACTCCTTTTGTACCCATAACAGAGGACTCTATGAAATCCAGTGTATCACCAAAGATGACATATCCAGAAGTTCCTTCTAAATTAGCTGCTGAAAATTGTGGCAGTAAAAGGAAAGCATCTGGATGGCTGGAAGCAAAGAAGGAAATGAAGAAGAGAAAGGCTAAACTTGCCAACCTTTGAAACAGCTACTTTTATATGAAATTTTTGTTCTCTTAAATTATGTAAGAGAAAGGTTAAACTTTCAAATTTATAGTACATTTATTTTTGTATGATTTTTTTTGTTTTCCGCAATATAACAAAATATTTGCAAGTTTTATCTTTTCTTTTATGACTTACATAATGTGATATCTGTGTATGTGTATACTCAATTTATCTGCACACTTACTCTGTATAGCAATATATTAGTTCTTGCATAATTTGGTCCCAAAAATTCTGAAGTGATAGATTCTGAAATGATTCAGATTCTGAAGTGATACAGATTCAAACATGTACTTAAGGGTGGCTCTAAGTAATCACGTTAACCCTGGATAGAATCTCACAAATTTGCCACCACCTCCATATTTCACAAGAGCTCTCCTGATGTGCCTTGCTTACCACCTGACTCAGCCTGTAAGAGTGGCTGCCAGAAGTAACTAATATTTTGTGGTGGTTGTACCAGCTCCAACATCTTCCACAAAGTTCTTTCTCTATTAACCATTTTACATCAGTTTTGCCAGTGTCATCCTGGAGGAAACATGTAATTAAGATTAATTTAGAATATTTTTGTGAGCTGTTTGATACATTCTAGGATTCTGCAGAGGTGGACTTAAAAAATGACTTGTTAATGTAAAGTTTTACTTCCTGTTAGAAGTATCAACAGTGGCTACTAACAATCCTTATGAGGAGGTAAGAATTTGAGTGATTTTCTTGTTTTAGCAGTAACAAAATATCAATTGATCACAGACACTAACTAGGATGTCCCTAAATGGCCAGAACTGGAGTAAACAATGAAAAAACAAAACTTACAATTTAGTCTGATTTAAGTAGGTTCCCAGATGTCATGCCAATGAATTTTGACCTAAAATAAGAAATTTACTTGCCTTAATCCATTTCCTTTCCTTATTTTGGTCTCTGAGGTGAGGTGCAAACTGCCATCAAAAAGGCTCTTGGAGTGTTTTAAATCTTTAATGTTTTCAAGGATTATATTATCTGGGTTTTGTCTAAAACCACCAACACTGTTTGGAAGGTCATAGTCATGGAGACTATGCCTTGGAGAGCTCCCTTATCTGCATGATTCAGACATTTCTTCCTTTCACTTCAAGGTTGTATTGGCGAGCAAACAATTTCATAGACAATCTCTGAAAGAAAAGAAAGTTGGAACACAGCTGAAGGAACTCTTAAGTCCCATTGTGAAGACCCTGACGGTGGTTGTCTCTAAAATGCGCATTGGGATTTCCCAGAAATCGGTAATCTGGAACTTCCCATTAGTCTCTAAACGCGATTTCTGCCTGCCGACATACGGCTCACATAGTGCTTTTAAACCTCTAACAGGCAATCTTGTTTACGTAAAAAATACTGAAATTGTCTTTGCATAGGTTCTAACCTGCCATGCTTCAATTTTTTTGGTTGTTTCTAGGACTTATCCATAAAACCATCAAAGCTTAAGAAAACCTTTTACAAACATCTAGATTGATTTCAGAGCATTCTTTCAGTTTCTGGAACACAATCAAATGGCTTTCTCTCTGGTCATTGACCAGTACACAGAACATCACAGTGCCAAACATTTGTTATCTTATGTCAAAATTCATTGGCATGACATACTATGTATTCCTCATAATTTTCTATACCTCTCCAAGTGTGGGTAGTTGCAAGACCTCTGGTTACTGGAATCCTCCAGTCAAGACTAACCTTTAGTGCAAGAAGTCTCAAACTATAAGTAGGGGAAATGGATAAGAGAGAGTAAATTGCTGGTTTCTCTTGAGTGTATGACTATATAAGAAAGTAAATGTCTAATCTATAACAGAAAGAAACATTCTCCGTTTACTGAATATCCCATGCAATGTATGAATGATTTAAGACAAATTCAATAGCTAAAATTAGGCATTTAGTCTAAAATGCATGACCTCTGGTAAAATCCTCAATAATTATTCACTTTTCATTAAAATATGGTTGCTATTTATTGGTAACTCAGTTTTCAGGAATATGGAATTTTGCGGTAAGCGCATCTTTGTCTTCTAACAAAATTACACCAGATTTCTACAAAAAGGTATCTAAAAGTGAAATTTTTATTACTTAAGATATGCAAGCATCACTTTACAAATCATATATAAATTATGCACTCTAATCACCTAAGGGTCTACTATCTTCGGAACTAATTGGCTCATAAGGTCGTTGGAAATTAATCAGAATCAACCTTTTCTTCTTTAAGAAGAGATTTCAAAGCTGCAAGTTTCCTCTTCTTCTGCTCACTTTTCTTCCTTTTGACCTCGGAAATTGCTTTCATTTGCGCTTCTACACTGTTAGGACCATTGAACAGATTGTCTAACCTCTGAACCAGCAATTCCCTAGCCTTTTTCCTATTTTGATCCAGTGACCTGGTTTGGTGACATCTTACTACTATTCCTAATGGAGTAAGACAAAACGCTGCTATTAAAAAATTAACAATTAATGACGATAAAAACCAGAAATTTTAGACATCATTGAATTCAAACGTATCAAGAGTAATTAATCAAACACACCTGTTGGCACATGTGTCAATACAACACAATTGGAAGTTTTGTTGACTGACTGACCGCCCGGACCGCTACCCCGTACAAACTGCTCCTTCAAGTCATTTTCATTAAGTTTAGGAACCTTGGAATAATCAATGGTATGCTTAAAACGCATATGATAGCAAAGGGGCGATGCAAATCCACGGAAACTGCATCTGGATACGATACTGCCATAATATAGGGCATTTCTTAACATCAGATTTTCCGAATCTAATTTCAACGGAAATTAGATCACTCTTTTATTACGAAGCAGAGCAACACCTCTCTGAAATATGAAAAAAACTTTTAAGTGAAAATTAAGAACTGAAATATAAGTCAAAGGTTTCTCATAAAAGAATAAAATACGTAAGAATTACCTCGTGTTGAAACTGAACTTCTGAATCGGGCAATGTTTTATTTTTCTTGAATTCTTTCCTTATCCTCCTCTTAAAATAGTCTTTGTCGGTATATGTGAGTTGTTTTCCATACCTCAACAAAGAACGGTATAAGCTTATAACTTTACTATGACTGGGTTGGCTCATTTCCCATGAGGTACGCAACCTTATTCTACGCCTATTAACTCTCCATTCATAACAACATAAGTATCGTAAGGCAATTGTTATTCACCCTTTTGTGGCCTTCATGCGAACATGAAAAAGGAAGAATAATTCATTCAATTTGTTCTGTGTAATTAAAAATTTATCATCATAATATCCAACCTAACCGGATCTTTGGATTGCGAAAGTTGTACTGACAACTCTTATTTCGTGTATTTCGTCTCCTTAATTTCTGATTAGGCGCTAGTTTTGTATGGACCAATTGTGAATGGTTGAACTACAGTATTATTAACTGAATTCTACAGCTTCAGTATATTGGCGTATATCAGTAGATTCGGGATAAGTGAATACTTTCCAGGTATTTGTTTTGGTTGTAAACGTTTCTGTTGGATAAGAGTGAGATTCTAGTTCGTGTGAGCTGGATGCCTCTAACTACGGGAAGTGTTTATTTGCTGATTACGACCATAATTCCATCGTACACAGCATAACTACATAATCAAACATTAAGTAGATACCGTAGATACATTTATACCACTTTGCTTTTATAGCAATGTTTATAAGGTGGGATAAGAGAGGGCAGGGTAGGCAAGTTTCTCCAGCGTATGTGGGCGATACCGCCCTTATGTTGGAGGTTAATTGTTCCCGGCGTTTCCAGACAAATGGAGTACAGTCGGCTGACTAGGTTAATCGATGGTGGTGGATGTCTTTAGATAATACAGCTTACGGGTAAAGCAAAAAATATTTTACTTGAAATAGTCATCTTCTTTAGATCTTTGATTTGAAATTTTTGGATAGTTTCCTTTTCGTTGAATACTTCTAGAAACAGTGCTCGGAGCCATCGATTTTTCCAATTTTGTAGAGTTTGGTTTAGGAGTATTCGACGATTGAAATCAGTGAAGAGCTTATCGAGGGACTTGTCATTGCAATGAACTAAGTCTTAGTTGTCGACGTGTCTCAGCTAGTTTTATCATTTTTTGATGTTTACATCACTACACATTTCCTTTCCAAAGTAGGTTGAGTTGTGTTGGATTGGGCTAGTGTTTAGATTGGGATGCTAGTGTTTAGATTTTACTACGCTGAATCATTAAGAATATTATGCTAAATCATCACAATATCAATTTAAATTCCTCTCACTATGAGAATCATTTTGCCTTATACAATTTTTAACTTCAGCTGATATTTCCAGTGTTCTTCCAAATCCAGGTCAACATTTTTGTTGCCCGATTTTTTCATGCCCGAGTCTGCCAGTTTGATTTTATTCCTGATATTTTATCACCCCAGGATTATTTGTATTTCAAATTGGAACTTGTTAGAATTAATCCTTGCCACTTTGGCGTAGTATCAGAAATTTTTATATCAACATCTCACAACACTACAGTATTAAAGAAGAAATACCCGTTATGGTTACTAAACCTTTTTTGTTCATCTTCTCCTGAAATAGCAGTACTAATCAATTCTTATTTCTATAGATCAACATTAATACTAATGGTTAATTTAAACTATTTGCTAACAATGAGTGTAGTTATTAAAAATGAATTTATTCCATTGACTTCTCATTTCAGTTGCAGTAGGAAGTATTCTCACTTATATACACAGTGATTTATTGTTTGATGACCTAGCTTTGGTCTAAGTTTTTGTATCCCATATTTCATAATCCGCATCATATGAGTGGACAATCTGCAACTATAGAAAGTTTTATTTTATGGAAACTTGAGCATTGTAGTAGATAAAGTTGATAATCTTATCAACGGAAATGGTGTAAATTTTTTTTGTGACAGCTTAAAAATGAAATTGGAATATGCAGAAATCTTCCACTCATTGTAGTCACGCTAGCATTTTCTCTGAGTAAAACATGGAAATTCTGAAATTTAAGTATTAAACAGAACTTTAAGTATTAAGAAACTGAAACAGTACATTAAAACAAGAATGCTATTTTTTGGCTTACGTACAACCTTTGGGAGCCTTTTCCCATTGATTTTGTTTTTTTAATAAGCTGGCTACACGTGTATTTCTTTGATCCATAATGAGAGCTCTGACGGTATCCATCTTTATTCCTAGGTACTAATTTTCCCTATTCATTAATGAGAAATTCGGAATTTCTCCTTAATCCTGAATACGAAAATATCGAATCTTAAATGGCAAAAAAATTTTCTCGCCATCATCAGTTTCGCCTATAACTAATTTCGCTTCAGAAACAGAATGTAAAATACTTGGAATTATTCATTTATGACAAGCGGTAGGAAATATCTTAAGTAATTTGGGAATTATGAATTGATTTTAGTTGCTTTACTTCATTCTAACATTCACAAATAAAATGGTGGAAGAATTTCTTTTATTCATAGATGTGTTCGAAAACCCTGGAAAATTGATTACGGCTTCAATGATTTTGATAACATATTTTATTATATATTTCTATAATTCCAGATTTTATTTAGAATGATTACGCTTTCTTCGGGCATTGAATTATCGATAGGTTTGATATTTGTAAGAGACAGTTGAATGCCAGAATCCGGTACTTCGGTGATACAAGTTTTTCGTCGAAGACCACTTTCGTGCATCTTGCATTTACGGCGTTTGTAGAAGCCGTGTCGAAAGGGAAGGATTTTAAGAAAATCTTTTCAATAGATATCTAAAAATCGAATTCTGTCATACAGGTAACATCTTTCTCTCTCTCTCAAAGGAAAACTAATTTACATTCTCGGGTCTATGGCGATGCTAACTAAAAACGAATTGAGAAAATATCTGTAACTTAAGAAAAATGTGACCATAGAGTAAGGATTAGGGTAATAGTTAATCTATGATGACTTTCCGACAGGTACGTTCTTAAAAAATTAGACTATGCATAACTAGTATAAATTAACTATCGTAAGACTAAAGATGACAATTTCTCTAAAGCACTAACAAATATATAATATTACATAACAAGAAAGTTTGACAGTACATACAATCGTCAATCTGTTTCCATTTGAATTTAATTTTGCGTTTTATTCATCTCTCCCCTAAATCGTAGGCAATTTTGTGTTCCCTCAATTGCCTTACACCCGAAGTGGGGAATCTACGGCCTTTTCGGGCGCAGGTTTTGAGGACTTTCGGATGCAAATGCTGTGTTTGAATGATTTTCTTTCCAAGTGCTGCCAATGACTCCAAGTTAAAGGAAATATTGATATTGATAATGTTCTCTTTTTATTGCATTAGCTAGTAAATTCTCTTACGCACAATTTTGGTAATAAAATAATCAAATATAGGTTTTCAAGTGCGGCCTGGTGGTTGTACATGGCCGAATGGTACTAGCGGCCTTCTTAATGAAAAATGTTCCTGCCTTAGACCCCTCCTATAGTATGTACATAGCTAAATCCTAACCACTATCCTGTTGAAGAAGCCCTAATTCTCAAGAATCCAGTGCAGGGATAAAATGAAATTGAAACTTATTTAAAGTAAGTTATGGTTTAAGTTTACGTGGTTATTTTTCATTCATACTCACAATACATAATTTAGGGTTACATGTAAGAAGAGACTGACTAGTCTTAATCTCGCCCTGAAATAAAGTTGCGTTGTTGTTATCATTATCATAATTTCTTCACTCATTTATATATTACTATCATAATTTCTTCATTTATTTTTCCCACATACCCTGGGGCATTCATGGGTATTCATGGCTATGAGTGCCAAGTACATTATTTGGCCACTAAAATAGTTTTTTACATTCCAAAATTAATAAATTTCCTTACAATACGGCATGTTGAAATGATAGCTGCCTTTTGAATTTTAATGAATATGGTACTGTTCATACTTAAAGTATTTAGACTAAGGAAGAGTTCCTTTGGGATTATACCGGTGGTTTATAACACTATGGGTGCTATTTCAACATGTTTCATACTCCAGATCCTTAATATTTCGTTCACCAGGTCTTCATATTTGCTTCAGTTTTCATGTATCTCTCTTTCAATGTTTTTTGTTTAAGAGACTCACCTGTCTATCTAAAAACGATCTATTAATATAATGTCAGGTTTGTTATGGTGTATTGTTTTATTCAATTGTTACTATCATTATGTTATTATTATACACAATATAGAATTAATTGTTACAATTATTCAGTACTTACTGTGAGGGTGAATCTTTCGTTATGTTGAGCATTTTTATTTTCGTTGTAAATAAAGTCATACGTGACTGTAATTTAAGATGAAATTCGGAACTATTAAAAACTACTTTAATTACGACAATATCTTAATTTTGCTAATTTTAATGACGTACGAGCTGATACTTTATATTTAACTATTGTATTCGTTGAAGCATCGTTAGAATCCTCTCTGAAGTATGTCGTGGAAGTATGTACTGCGTTATTTCGATGGCGCCACAGTTTTTATTCTGACAATTGTGAATTGGATCCAGAATTGTCTCTTACCGAAATCCAAAAAAAAAAACCTTTCTGAGCTGAATTTTTCCACAAGTACAGCAATTTTCCGAGAAATATAGAAAAGTTCGTTTAAATAGATATTGTCAGCAGGTGATTATGATGTACCCTTTTAATTTAAGGTGCTTGGAAATCGGAAGAAAGTAAGATTATGAAAAAAATTCTTTTCTTCTCGTTATAACATCTGATCGATTCGAATTAAACGATGAGTACCCTTCATTATCATTTCTAGGCCACGACAAGGGCATTTGTTTGACTATCTTTTAGTTATAACTCTGGATAAGTTTATCACTCCCACCTTTTTAGGGAGGTTTTCCTAATGTGGATACTTTTTCCTAAGCTTCCTTTCGGATTTTAAAAATATAGCCAATTTCTATCTATTTTCTATTAATTTAAAATATCTTTTAGCCTTTGGATCTAATTCATAATGACAATGGGTCGAATGTAAGAGGAGATTAAGAGATTATCATTTATTTATTTAGTATTTATTTATTATGTATTCATTATTTATTTATTATTCATTATTATTTTGGAACCATTTCCTATAACTTTGCAGAGATTAAATGCGATGGATAATAATTAAATTGATAGCTTGTTAACTTATTCTTGCCGACAAACGTCTGACAGATTGTCTGTGTGGTTGGAGTAATGTTCCCGATGTGTTCGCCACCGCGTCTTAAACACATCAGATAAATCGAAATATTCTTTTGAAGGAGGGAATACTGTTCAGTAGTTTTCATGTTTTAGTGTAGTGTTTAGTGGTTTTCACATGAACTTGCTTTAATTCGAGAGAGCAATTAGACAAAATTCATCAGTTCATTAGTGGAATCAGTATAATGGGATCAAACAGGTCCCCTTCTACCCCTTGCCAAAAGGTTGGTACACCTCTGCTTCGAAACATCGTATGCTGAGATGAGAAATGGTGTTCTCAGCTGCTACCATAAATAGGACACCTCGGAAGATCCTTCGCATCCGAAATATTCTCTAATATCGACCTTGCCATTGGCGTAGTGAGCCGGTGCTCGGTTCGGAATCTTCCCTGTCGGGCTTCTATTGACCACAAAACATCTGCATTTTAATATTCTACGTCAGTTTGGGTCTTCGTTTTAAATGCCGTCTCCTGCGCTTCCGCCCGCTGTTGTCGTGACCTGTTCTTCAATTTCAGCGGCGGAAGTTTGAGGACATCCATCTCGTGGTGCTGCGCATTAGTCTTTTAACTTTGCCTCCTTCGTCTTGGACAGTGGTCATCCTTAAACTGTTGCCCTTTTGGTTTCCAATATTTCATCGCAGAGCGGATCCAATTGGAGATCTTGGAGCAGCGAATTGATCTTCAAGTCCATTCCCGACAACGTCTTTCAGGCGGAAATGTACCGATATTTTGATGTAACGCACGGATGAACATTCTGGGTGTCTTACGGCAGTGAATACGGTTCTAGGAGTAGGGATTTGCTTGATATATTCAAGTACTACGACCTTTACGGTAGCTGCGAAGGCGTGTCATGGATACCGAAATAACTATAAACTGATCTTGACTGATGACTTTTCGACTTATGCTGTAAAACCTGATTAAGACGCTTTTCAGGGGATCGAGTGAAAACCGCGTACTAAGCGGAATAGCGTTATAACATGGATTATTATTCAAGCGTTTATTACCTATTATTAGCGTTATAACATGGACATGGAACTTTTTACTCGTTGGAAAACGAAAAGGAAGGTATTTTTTGGCCCTTCGATTCTTATGTAAGTGCTTCACACCTTAAAATGAAAGTGGTAGTTCCTTAATTTGTTTTATTAGCCACATTGAAGATAAGGTGTCTAGAGAGCCTGCGATCTGTTGCTATGTAATACTGGTTGACTTATATTCATAGTCTTTTAAGAATGGTCAGCCCTTCGGACAAAGAAAGCCCTTCCTTTGTTGCGTTTTGTTAATTTTTCTCTCTGAAATAAAGCAGTTTTCACCAATAGACAATAGAGAAGAATAACAAAATTTTTAACAGCATTTCTAAGAGGCTATCACAACCTCTTAGAAATGCTGTTAAAAATCTGTCATCAGACAACGCTTAATAGCCCACCAAGCTCCGCACACCCAGTCTGGTTTATTCGATATATTTACAACTTAAGATTGCGACAAAATTAAACACCGCCAAGCAAATTTTATGATTTGAAGCCCTGAGACGAGACTGAAGACGTCATTCTATCTCAGAGATAGAATCAGCCCTGACAGGGGAATGGAGATTTGTCTGTTTCGCAATGTTTTAATTTTCTTCCCACAAAATCATCGCAAACATGAAAATCAAAAGGAACCCCTCAGACGCAGTAGTAGTGGTAGTAATTCAACAGCTGACGTAATTTAGCACGTCATAATAATGTAATAAGCCCCCACCGGGAATCGAAGCCGGGACTGCTCCCACTGAATCGAAGGCGTTACCAACATGGCCATCTGGAGGCCCCAGTATTAGAGGCGATGGAGAGGAGAGCGGAGGACTGCGATAATGTAAACAATTTTTATTTATCAATTGAGGCGGACAATTAGCTAAAGTGGGTTCATTGCATTTTGGGACGGGAAAATTAGTCCTATAAACAGTAAGCAGAGCGTTTTAAGCGGTATTTTACCACGCTTTTTAAGTGAAAGGGACCGAGGGAAAGCTGCGTATTAAGCGGGACAGCGTCTTGAACAGGAGCGTTTTAAACGGGTTTTGCTGTATGTATCTAACAGTGAAGCGATTGGCTGGGAGCAAAAGGACATTATGTATGTGAGAAATAGCGACCAGGAGGAGTTTAATAGCAATTTTGTTATCTAATTACCGTATCTTTAATAGCAATTTTGTTATATAATCACCGTTGAGAAAATAGGGAGAAGGCACACGAGAAAGAAAAATTGATGGAGATAGTTTTGTTTACGGCTTAAAAATAAAGGCTTTGAAAATTTAAATGAATTATATAGATATTTCGTAAAAATTAAGAGGGATATCTGTTTGTTTACGTTGCTATCAATAAAATTAATAATGAATCACAAGATAAAACGTTGCACATCGGATATCGGAAATTTCGAGTCACTTTTGTACATTTATGATTGACTGCTGCGTTCGAGACCGCGTTTATTCAAAGATGACTATAGTTTTCCCGTGGCTTTCAATCTTCTAGAAATTTCAGTTAATTGTACACCTCTAAAACTAACCTTTTCTGGACAATAGGTGCGACAGACATAGGGGCGGACGAATGGACAGTAAATAATTTATTTATAAACATATTGACGATACTAATTATTTTTGTGGTTAGGTTCAAACTTATTCTATTAGAGTCTGTGCTTAGTGACGATTTCTGAATTATCGCAATCAACTTAGATCTTTTACAATTAGAACAAAAATACATATGCGTAAAAGTAATGTTTTAGATACCATAAGAAGTATGGGGTAAAAAAATAAATGACATTGTTCATATTCCCATTCATTTATATTATAATATTTTAAACTTTTGCGTAACTAACCAACTGTGGTCAATAAAAATGATAAAAGTTAACGTGGTATGGACTAATTTTATTTAGGGGACGTAGTTTTGGTAACAATAATTGATGATTAGATTCATCTTTCTGTTACCTTTTTAACCTCTCAACCTCTTAGTAAAAAGATCGTCGACTTTTTCAATCTCTTGGAAGGTTTTCCATCTTAATTGGAGTATTTTTTAGAAATATTAAGCGTTACGGTGGGTTCAAACAGGAAATTTTCAATTTCTCCAAAGCCGTATAATATTTATACTCTCTATTTAATTTTATTTAATCTCTTTATTTGATTTGTAACTTTAATCAGATTATCCACCGAAGATTACTTCTGCTAATTATTTTCCATTAGTAATAATAGTCTCTGATAATTTTTTACATAGTGAAGAGAATGTCTCATTTAATGCACACAATTCAGCGCAATGAAGGAAATTAAGTCAGTAATTCAGCGTTATTGAATTTGTTTTCTGATAAGCTGATAGATATATTTTTGCATGTTGATTGGGAGATTTTTCCTGAAATATAGGGAGGGAAAAATAATTTCGGGCATACACAAAGTATGTACGTTTTCTCATCAGAAGAAACACAATCTCTAAACTTTTCCAGCGATCATTATAGACGTATGACTATTTCCTGATTTGGTGGCTGGTCATATCATAGAATAACATCCTTGAGATTCACTATTCCTGATTATAAGTCTGATTTTTTATTGTGATATTATTATGGGTATTTCCTGATTACAAAGATGATTTTTCATTATATTATTATTATGACTATTTCTTGATTAGACTGCTGGTCATATCATAGAATCAGCTCTTCTTGAACCTCAGGTGTCTTCGTGGCTTAAATGCCACACCGCCGTCGCTACTAGTATTTTCCAATTACGACATGAAATTCTGGTTTGATAAAGCAATTATAAAGCAACTGGTTGTACATTCGACCATTGTGTGTTGTGTCTTTAAAGCGACAAGAACAGAAACGGCCAAAAACTGCCTTAGCATACAAAGCCACGAAAATGGAAGAATGAGTTAGCAAATTGAAATGGATGAGGCAACGACTAAAATATTCGGAATGATTAGTAACATGAGAGTGTGTAGGAAGCTATAAAGAAGTTAGAATGAGTCACTTTCTAAACTGTTAGTCTCATAGTTTGAAACGTTTGAGATTTTATAAGAAACGAAAATCATCCCCCATGATTTTCTTGTGAAAGAGAATAGCACAGGCAAGATTTCACTTTAATGAAGGATATGTGAGAATTTTTATTACGTTTACGTTTTCAATTTTATTCTTACGTATCCTTGTCATGGATTTCCACTCAGTAACGCCTGCCACTATCGATTTTATTCGTTTTAATATTAATAGAACTTCTACGGGTATTGTAAAATGCATAAATTCTTTACTCTTAGCATATTTAATCAGAAAATTAGTAAAACAGCATTTCTCAGAGGCAACTGAAAAGATTTAAGGATATAAGGTTTGAGGGAAAACGGATTTTGAGTAAGGTTTCATCTATTTAAAATATCTATGAAATTGTCGCCGTTATCTGCTAATACGCAATAGAGAGCTGCTTTACTTCACGAATCGATTCATTTTTTGTCACCAGAATCTTGGTTGTTTCCAGGGAATTGAATCGTAATATTTTTCGTTGAGTTTTTCGCTCCGGTTTAACGAAAATAATAAATATCGGTTCAGTTCCAGTTTCGCTTCTTCTTTCAACGTCGAATCGGTTCGAACAGTTATTTTCGCTTCGACCATTTTGATAATATATTTTTCTAAACGTTGGTTTCATCATCTCCAGCTTTTTCCATACACACTGCATTACTAAGTTTTAGAAAAAACTAACCAATATTTAGCTGCTTTGAACTGCTGGCTAGTAAACCTTCGTCCAATTACACGCGAAAAGGATAATCCACGCACGGATAATCTGTAGTTCTCTTTATCTGTACTAATAAATGATAATTTCACTGTAGGCAGATAGTGGAAGTCACCATTGATGATACATAATAAATTATATCCGTGCTATTATAAAATGCTCATATTTTCATGAATATCCGTGTCTGCGTAGTGAACGCGTTGGTGTGATAGAGTATGCCAAGACATAAAGACTGGGGAGCCAAAGGTTTTCTTCACCCACAGGAGTGAGGTACTCTATATCCGGCCCTGCTCTTGCGTCATCACCATTCTTGATGGATTTCAATCAGCACCAAAAGTAATCACTGTTTATCGAAAGTCTCGTCTTTCGAGATTAATGCTCGAAATCCAAATGCGAGGAAATTCGTTCACAGAAGTAATAGTTGTGTGGCGGCGTTAATAAGTGTCGAGGGGAGTGACAGTCCTTTTGTTCTTCAACAACCACGCCTTGACAACGCCCTCCGCCCCCCGGATGCAGCATCTCCCTTCGACACGCCTACCAACATTCCCATATCCCGAGCTAAATCCTGTTTTACACTTTTTCAATGGAAGAACATCGTGTTCTTGTAAACAGATATCATATGCGCTTAATTTGTAAAGTCATTTTAGCCAATTTTTCAAAATTGTATAATTCTATGGACCCATTTTGTATTATAGGTGTGTTACGACTGACTTCCTTAATTTACGGTCTTATTAGTTGAGAATAATTCAATAACTCATACGTGTATAGGGAAAAGGTTAAATGATATTTTTGTTTAGTTGATTGTTTTCGCGTAGAGAATGCCATTATATATAAATTTTCTCTATTCTATTATAGTTTTCCATGCTTTAGCTCTTTCCCATCATTTCTTCTTAGTGGAACTGTCTTCCGACCGGTTTGGTCGCTCTTGGTCCTGATCATCTTCTTTCATCTTACTGCAGCTTCTGCTTTTTTATTATGTAACCAAGGATTCAATCACTTTCAATTTTTCCTTATTTATTTTGTGCTGCGCTTCTTTGATAAGGGAACTAGAATTGGCTTCAGGAAATCTTCGGACCAAATGCCTGTATCATAGAACGTATTGACTAAGCAAGTGAATCTAGATATTCCATTGAATGCCAATGCTTTTAAAGCCTCAGATAGTAATCCGTCAGAGCCCAATGATTTATTTTCCGTGAGATCCCATAATGCAATGCATTATTGAGGAAGAAAAAGGAAAAGGTGTTTAACTTTGCATATGGAAGTGTGTGCCTTAAAGCCCAAGGTTAAAAAGATGCGGAAAATATTGCAATGGCTGGGAGTCGAACCCAGGATTCCCATGCAGCGTCATGAGGCACGCCACTTGCAATGTTCACTAAAGCATTCCCTGAGCAGTGTGGAAGAGACGCGCCATGGTTGTTTACTGGTTGGAATACCTACCCGGAAGTGGGAGATATGGTTTGCATCATATCGTTTTTTGCATTTAACATTTCTTTTATCTCTACTTTTCCTGTCAGTGGGCGCTGAAGTTCGTTGGCCTATCCCTTTAAGATAAAAAGACACTTTCAAGTGTTGGGTGGCTTAAATTTGCTCGCCTTTACTCTAAAGTGGAAAATTAGCTTGAACTGTGGCCGACCTTCGCGCAAAATCAAACAGTAAAACTGAAAAATCAGTGTGAAAACCCATTTTTTAAAGCACCACGTTCAACGATTACGAATCCCCCTTAGATTGCGCAGATTGCAAAGATTTGAAATAACTTCTTAAGTAGAACGGTATTGATTCGATGTGGATAGAATTTAATTTTAGTGATGTAATTTTGAATGTTTCGCTATGATTCGATGCGAATATTACCCACCCGGATTTTTAAGACTTCGGGAGGGTTTGGAATCCAATCTTTTTGATTGGGTTTGTCCTTAAAAAAGTTTGCTTTTTCTAAAAATATTTCAATGAAAGCATTTATTGCGTTTCTCGAGCACAATATCCTATTTATTCCCTTTTGCTGGCTGTCGACGTATTTGTAACAGGATGGTTAAGATTCTTAAAATACTATTTTGCCCAATGTTTTTTCTTATCAGAGTAAAGGATTGAAAGCATAACTTAGCATCATCAACAATGATACACGTTGTTTACTATTTAAAGTAAACAACGCTGTTTATTATTTACTATTTATAGTAAAAATGTAGTATTCTATAGGAGTTACAAATAATAACAGTTGTCAACGTAAAGTGGTTCTAAGTTGAGTTTACCGATAAAGGTAGATGAGAAATTTAAAGGAAGAATATTTGCAGATAAACAGGAGAGAGTGTTAGCCAAGCGTATTAATCTCATAGTTCCTTATTGCCATTGTTCACGACTGTCAATTGTCTTCCCATCGGCAGTCTTCATTATTCTTCCTTTTCAGCCGTCCTTCCGAGAACTCGGCCCACACCTCATTTCTTCCTTCTCATCAATTGCCTCTCTCAAGATCCATCGCAACTTACAGTCCTTATGGAGTACGCACTCGAAACAGGCTCTTCCGAAAATGCTGCGTCAAATCAAAATTGACATTTAGGAAAAGTAGAAAAAGTTAAAGGATATTTGAAAACTCTCAATTTATGGGACAAGTATACATAATACATTTCTGTTTATTAGTCCTTTTCAGATTAACATCATTTTAATTTTTTATTGCAATGAAAATAAGAGAAAATATTCAGAGCTAACTTTCGATTACTAATTCTATTCTGGGCCCCGGAAGGGCACCCGTAATAAAATGGTCTTACGCTAATTCTGTCCGCGGTAGTTTGGTCCTACGTTGATTTAGTTCCGCAGTAATTTTGTTATTATATAAGTGTCAGATTTATGGTGTAATTAACTGTTATTATCATTGCTATTAGAGCATAGCAAGATTCGTTGTGTTTTAATCTTTTCATGCTAAAAAATTAAAATTATACACTAACATAATCGGAGGGCACAAGAGAAATCCGGACGTCTACGGTAAGGTGAAAATTTCTCGGCCTGACACAGAGATGGCGTTCCAATCAGCGAAAATGTATGATCCCTGCCTGGGCGCACGTGTATTAGTTCGTAAGAAAAGTTTCAACTTGTTCTCTCTAGTAGTTTGTTTACACGTAGACGTCTTTCGTGTTTTTCGTTAAAATGGATAGATAGATAAATAATATCGAGTGGTCATAAAATTCTTCGTTTTGGATGGATATAAGGAAATTCATCCGAAGTTGACAAAAGTGTACTGGGACTCTGCTCCTTCATTGTCAACCGTTAAAAAGTGGGCAGCTGAATTTAAACGTGGTCGCACATCCCTCGAAGATGACCCACGTGAAGGACGGCCAAAAACCGCAACCACAACGGAAACCATCGAAAAGGTGCACGATATTGTGTTGGACGATAGGCGAGTGAAGGTGAGTGAGATAGCTGAGGCCGTGGGGATATCGGAAGAAAGGGTGCGAAACATCTTGCACAAAGAATTGGGGATGCGAAGGCTCTACGCAAAGTGGGTGCCGCATTTGCTGAATGCCGATCAAAAGCAAATGCGCAAGCGATTTTCGCAGCAATGTTTGGACCGATTCAAGAGAGCACCGACTGATTTTGTGCGGCGATTTGAGACATGGGTCCACCACTACACGCCAGAAACGAAACAGCAGTCGAAGAAGTGGGTGGAATCCCGCGTGGTTCAGCGCCAAAGAAAGCGAAGTCGATCGCATCTGCCGGAAAGGTCATGGCCAGTGTGTTTTGGGATGCGAAAGGGATCCTGTTAATTGATTACCTTGAAAAAGGCAGAACAATTTCAGGCGAACATTACTCCAAGCTTCTTGACCAGCTGGATGCCAAAATTCGCGAGAAGAGGCCTGGCTTGAAGAAGAAAAAAAATCATCTTTCAGCAAGACAACGCACCTGCTCACAAAGGTGCGTTGGCGATGAGAAAACTACGGTACGGTATACGGTACTTTGGGGTACGATTTGCTCAGTTTCTCCTGATTTAGCACCCTCAGATTTCCATCTGTTCCCAAACTTGAAGAAATATTTTTCTGGGAAGCGCTTCGCTTCCAATGAAGAAGTTGAGAGGGCCGTAGATGGATATTTTCACACAAACGAAAGACGTCTACTGCAACAATACGTGTAAACAAACTACTTGAGAGAACAAGTTGAAACTTGCCTTACGAACTAATGGCACGTGCGCCCAGGCAGGGATCATACATTTTCGCTGATTGGAACGCCATCTCTGTGTCAGGCCGAGAAATTTTCACCTTACCTAAATGGCAAAATAATTGTTTATATTGAACTCCAAGTCTTTGGTACACACAAAATATGCATCGCAGATAAATGAGTGGTATTTCAGAGGTAAATATCGATGAGGAGAAATCAAAATTAATTATTTAAATGAATACTAGATTGAAAACAGGTTGGAATTAAGCATACACATTTATATTAATAACATTTATAATTCTAAAAAGAAATTGTCCATATTAAAATCCTTGGAAGAATAGATGGAGGGAAATCAGTTTACCTTGCGGTTTAAAGTCAATCAATCACTAAAAAAATTTGTAAATCCATTTCTCATGGAGCGGAAACTTCAACCAATTGATCCTTCCTCAGCTCACTGTAGGTCAAATAATTAGCATTTGTATATGAATCAACATATCATCAGCCATTTTCAATCCGACTTCGGATGTAGACTTTCCTAGCGTTTCCTAATATTCCTGATTCTGAGCTTCTCGTTGCCATGTACCCTTAATTACTTGATGTCTCTGTTCCATCTGTCTCCTGGTCTTCTTCTTAGCCTCTTCACATCACTTGGCATCCAGTGGAGAACTGCTGATATCCATCAGTTGTCGTTTCCAAATTAATTTCTTAGAAGATCAAAGTAAGGTAAATTAATTCTACAGTACTCATTCTATGCGGGTTAATTCAAGAAACTGTGCGCGGCGTTTAGTTGCTCGTCCGTTCCAATTACAGTTTAATTAATTATCAATATATTTTTTGGAATCATAACAAAGTTTATGGAAGGATAGCCTTGAGTTGGTATTTGTGGGTATAAAAATGGAAGATTGAGAATGCATCTTTTTAAGCGGATTTGATATTAATTATGCAACCATAAATAATTAAGAGCCGAATCATCAACCCCTCTATTTTTTTGGCAGAGCCTGTGGGTGCAAGGAGTGTGCTGCACCAGGGCGGCGGCATCTTAGGGGTGGCAACAGAAGCCAACTATTATTATTATTACAGCAACATTATCTGTTGTTTTCTGTATGCTATACTCGAATTGCCTTAAAATGGGAAGATTATGAGGTGAACTTAATGACTAGCAAACATTTAGAGGAAATGGTTAAGGATGACTCAAGACGAGAAAAGAAAATTTGTGCAGTGGATTTAATCAACGACTTGGAATCAATAAAAGATTTTCGGGTACCAAGATTAAACCCTCTTCAGGTTTTGGAATATAATTTTCTAGAGATTTGATAGGAGTACATATTTCCTAATTTGGAAATAGCCTTGCGTGTTTTATTGACACTAATGGAGACTTTTGCTTCTAAGACAATTATACTGAAACGTTATGAGAACTCTTAATGAAAATTCATTACGTCAGCATATAGAATATGCAGAATTAACTGTTACTGATGTTGTGCGACCGGTTGGGGAAAGAAGTCACGAAACACTGATTTTTAAAAGTCTTACAGAATAATTCATAACTGAAAATCAGAAATTGTATGGTTTTAATATTTGATTTTATGGTGCGGCAAATTATATTCGCACCCGAGCGGCAGATAGGCGCGGCATGAGAGCGTCTACTTCGAATTCCCATCTCCTGGACCAAATCATTTCTTCGTAGTAAAAAAAAATCTCCCAAGATCAATATTAGTATCAGAAGATGAGGTTTACGCAGCCGAAGAAGGGAATATCGACTGGATAATGAACGTCTGCTCTTCCCTGCATCAGAATCTATCGAATGTGGCGACGGGAGACAATAGAATAGGGGGCAAATATTGATGTGAGGCATCAAATTGATTGGTTCGCTGGGCGAGGCGTAACTGACACGTAATGGAGGGAGGCGGTGTGCTTGAAAGGTGTGAGGGAGGAAGGGTTGAGGAGAGCAAGCGTGCCAACTTCGCCAAGTTCACAGAAGGGACACTGTTCAAACAACAGAGCACGGAAGATTCTTCTGATCGCAGTTTGCTTTGATACTGTCCATTGTCGAAATATTCGTTGAATATCTCAAAGCCTTTACATTGGATTGAAAACAATAACACTATGCAGAAAAAAGTAAACAATGTTTTGAAAAATAGTTAAGAAGACAAATATAGAAATAAAGAATAGAACATATTATATAGCAATTTTAAATAAAAGTACAGGTGACAATATCTACATCTACATCTACATAAGTACCCTGCAAGCCGCCTTCCGGCGTGTGGCAGGGGGTGTAAACACCAAGAGTAGAATTACTTCTTTAATTTATTATTATCGCGTATCGTTCGCGGAAAAAAAGAGTCTCTAAAACGACTTGTCCTCGCGTCTATTTCTCTTATTTTACGCTCACTGTCGGATCGGGCAAAGTAGCAGGGGGGTCGCATAATATCAATTACGTCATCCGAAAATGTATTTCCTCTGAATTTATCTAACAATCGCAGCCTAGCTTCTAATCTCCTTTCTTTCAAGGATTCCCAACCTGCGTCTGTGAGCATTTGCGTTACACTTGCTTCTCTATCGTAGCACTTTTTAACAAAACGTATCGCCTTACGCTGCACTTTCTCGAGTTCGCGAGAGTTCGTTTCATCCGCTGGGTCCCATATACTCGCCGCATATTCCAGATGGGGCCTAACTAACGTAAAATAGCATCGCTCTCTAACCTTTTCATCGCATCTACCTACAATACGCTTTATAAAACCGAGCTTTTTAGTTGCTTTACCGCATATTTTTCGAATGTGTGTGCTCCAGTTTAAGTTATTGGTTAGGGTGATTCCAAGATATTCTACTGAGTCGACTACATTTAAATTCGTTCCACTAATTTTGTACGGGCGGTTCTGACTCAATTGTTTCCTTTCGAAGAAATTTACTACAGAGCATTTATCTACATTAAGATCTAGCTGCCATTTTTCGCACCACATTTGTATATGAGCTAAGTCGTTTGAGAGTGAAGCACTATCTTCGTCACTTGATATTTCTCTATATATTACCGAATCATCCGCAAATATCCTCACATTGCTATCGATCTTGTCGCTTAGGTCATTGATATAAATGAGGAAGAGTAAAGGTCCGATTACGCTGCCTTGGGGTACAAATATACATCATACTTGAGTGAAAAATCATAAAAATTATCTAATAAAGGAGAAAGAGATAATATACTGTTGTACAGATGTGACAAGCTATAGATAAAGGATCGTTTAGTGATGGAAAGTCGAGGTGTAGAACAATTAAATGAAGAGTTTAATCGGATGGGACACGGAGGGGAAAAAAACGGAAGTCAAGTCATTAGTCCTCTATATACTTTTGACAATAATCTGAAAAAAATGGTCATTGCGCTTTTAACGTTCGGTGAGAGATGGTACTCCTAAGGTAGCTGCTATTTTTTCTAATTTAAGGTTGTGAAAGGGCTGATACCTGAGAATTGGAAGAAATTATATGTATCAAAATAGCATTTCACATAATTAATCGAAGAGATACTTATTATATATTTATTTCCTGCAATATCAGAAATGATATTATCTATATAAAAACGAATTAGAGCAATAGTACTTTTTACAACTTTTTTGTGATGGTTTTTCTAAATTCAGAGGAATTTTAGTTACTTTTATGGACATATGAGGGCGACATTTATAAAATTAATTTCTCTCTGCACATAATAAGTATACTTCACGACTATAATTGCTCTTATTGGAAACAAATATTAAAAATAGGCAATGATATAACTAGGGATTTACAAAGCATGAATATTAACATTTATTTATTTCCCATTTTTTGTTATTCTTTGAAGTACTGTCTTGTGGCCAATGAGGAACGCAAACTGTACTAGATACTGGAAAATCATCAAAGAGAGGGTGAGTTTTTCTGAGATCAATGTATTCTTAATATGAATTTCATTCTACGCATTCAATACTTCCAAAAGTGATGAAATCATTTCATCATCTCTGCAATGGTTTTAATTTACTGTGTGCACATTGGAATGCACTTTCATAAATTCATCAAATTGTGCTTCTGGATATTAATAAGCAGCGTCCTTGTTCCATTTCATCGCTAATAATAACTTTAAGATTCTTCCATGTGAACTTCCCCCGCGCAGAAAGTCGTAAAAATCCTTTTCGATCTATCCATCACAGATCCATAGGTGTGCTATGACGTAGTTTATGGGCGACCACTTCCATCTTTGTCAGCTGTTGTTCTGGTGTGGGCGACTGCCACCCAATAACCTCGCCCACATCCCTCCCCCCCTGTTCTTCATTTATTTATACTTGCACCGCTAATATCCCTCGTGTTGGCGAAATCGTCTGGTTTATACAATATCGCCCCTTCACTTTCTCGTTTTTTAGTTCGTTTTGTGAAGTCGATGGGTTTCCGGAGCCAATTAAATTTCTGGAGAAATCTATTTGCAGTTGTCTGCTTGAAAATCTAGGACACGGACACCTGACCTTTACGATGTCAAGATTCTGCATATCTTTCGAAAGTTCATCGCTGGAAAGAATTCGGAAATTCTTCAGTTGGCGAAAAGTTTCGTTGTTTACCGGAAATCTTCAATTGTTGATCAGGTTCCTGATGGTCAGTAGCTTATATTCAGCGGTCAGCTTCTTTTGGACAACGAATACCTTATGATCATTTTCAAACGAATTCAACTTATTCTAATAAATATGATGCTAGTTAGTACGTTCAATAAAAATGACTAGAAATTTCCATTCTACTTTCTAACGTTTGAAATATTCACAAATATTTCTATCAATAGTGCAAGCAATCTTGACATGATATTTAAGGATTATATGCAAGAAGAAACCAATGCCTTAATCTCGCCCTTAAATAAAGACGTATCATTATTATTATTTATAATATTTCGTAGATACCGGATTTGCTTGATGTGGGTCTTTGGGACTGAGATGAAGATTTGATAGTTTATTACTATTGACAAATATTGGAGTGAAATTGAATTTGGAAAATATGGGTTTGAGTTTATTGCTGATTCCCGGTGCAAAGGAAACTTTTAATATTTTCCCAAAATTTGGTTCAGATACGTTGTTGATATTTTCGCTCTTTTCGACACATTGAAAACAAAAATTTCAGATTTCTTAGAGAAACTAAATGAACAATACAACTCCAAAATTCACGTTTGATGAACATTCTTAGATTTAAAAATAACGAGAACAGAAAACAAATTGAAATTCAACATTACCGAAAACCAACCCTCACAGACACGAACACCCCATTAAATTCAAACTACCACATATCTCAAAAGTTAGCTCCGTTCCATTCCATGACAAATAGGCTTCCGAAAGTACCACTATCACAGAAAGACTTCAATAAAGAACTATCATTCATCAGAAATTACGCAAAACAAAATGAATTCGACTCATCTGTGCTCAATAACATACTGAGAAGATACAAACTCAATTTGCAGCTTCAAAGCATACCTTGAAATAACAGATGAAAAAGAGCATAAATTCGACTTCACTCCAATATTTGTCAATAGCAATGAACAATTAAATCTTCTCCCAAATCCTTAAGATCCAATCCCAACGTAAAGCGGATTCGGCATCTACAAAATTTGCTGTGGTACTTTAAAATACCTCTTTACTTTCTCGTCTTTTGCAAGAACCAGATTAAAATGGCAGATCTTTTTTGCCGATTCGCCAACGGCAGCTGAAGAAGAGCGCCGTCGATTTTCAGCGTCCATTCGCTGATATATTCAATGTTTCAACCCACAAAATTTACGCTCGGCATAAATCTCTCTGGAAACACAATCTGTTCAGAAGTCATTATTCTTTGTAAACGTCACGAGCGGAAATAAATTGGACACTCGACCATTACTCGAGCATCAGTAAGTAATTATAATTGCGGTCCGCAGATGCGTACATGGATATTGTCTTAATTAGCCTCGCGAGCGTATGAAGTATTGATGACAGCGTTGCTTCAAAAACCCGTGTTTTCTCTCTGTTTGCTCGTATATAACGAGGCATTAACGCGTTCGCCTACAATACAGAGTTCTTACGATTTCCAGTACTTCGCTCACTGTTTGGAAAGCAACGCCTCTTGCCCATTAAATCATTCATCAAATTCTTGGATAATATATTCTAGCGCATGGTTTTACAGCCACCTGCATCACACTGCCGCTTGCTGATCGATTTAGTGGTTTGAATAAAGTATAATTAATTTAGTACATGATTATGTAATAAATTTAGTACATGTATTAAAGGTGCACACCTTTGTCTGGTTAAAGTCAAGGATGTACAAAGTTTGAGTCGCATATGGCACTTTATGCAAAATGTCGTACTTTTGGCCGAAATTTTCGTAAAATTTTAGCCTTGTTAACATCCGACGTCGGATTGAAAATGGCTGATGATGATGATTATATACATACATACATATATACTTCGATTACTTTACTCATCTAGTGATAGAAGAAGAATACAGTAGTACAGTACAGATACAGAAGAATACACTTTTAGTTTCTTTAGTCGTAGGATTTGTTTTCTCAAGAGTATCGAAGTTATATCATTTCGGTGTGGAATAAGTAAGTGATGAGTGGCTTTCTGTCATTTACTGAGTAAACATGTGAGCTTATGGTGATAAACGGTTGACCATCCCTTGAGCCCATCCTTGGTAGCAGTCCAAGTTCCTTAAAAGAATAAATTTAAGCTTTATCATCGCATCTGTCTGTAAATATGTAGAGAAAAATTCATTCAACTGCTGCATTAATGCAATAAACTCCTGTGAAAACAGCAAATAATGAAGCTGCGTTTCAAACAAAACATACAAGCATTGCTTTATGGCAGAAATTGTGGGATGATATCATTTCTTCACTTGGATTTGATATTGGTTAAGTATGCAAACCATCTTACTATGTTACATGAATTCATTCCAATTAGAATAGTATATTCCCAAAACAAAAAAGGCTCAGCTATGACATATGTACATGAACACCAATCCCTATGTAAGAGTTCTTATTAGAGTCCTTAGAATATCACTTGAGATAAAATTCTTTANTCATAGATAGATAGTTAGATATATCTGATGTTAGATATGTAGGCAATCCCTTTGGGTATTTATTTTCCTCCTTTGCACTCTTTACTGAATTCGATAAAATCTGTCCTTTTAGTGCATAACCAATTACGCTTCTTCAGTTTTCGCTGAGCTAATCGATTTCTCAAGAGAAATCTCCTCCCCAGACGGATAAGCACGTTTACTCTCTGGACGCTCGCTTGCATGCAAACTGAAGCATTCGTGCCCGTCTCATCCAGTTTGGGGCTTTTATTTGAGCCTGTCGAGATTTTCGATATCGAGGGAAAACATCTCATGTTTCAAGACATCGGTGAAATGGGTTTGCCAGGGAAGGTTTTGTCAGAAACCCGCTTTCCAAGGGCGACCACCTATTTACCAAGTCAAACGGAGGAAATGCTGGTGATTATTATTATTATTAATAGTAAGCACGCCCGTTGGTTATGACGGAGCTTAATTTATTTTAAGAATATATCCGTATTCGATACGGACTTATAATCCCCGTGTACTCTTATGGGGTAATGCATAAGCTCGATTTCAACAATCGCCATGGTCGTCAAGGGGATAAGTTGTTTATTACTACAACATTTTACAGAATTTGCTTTTATTTTACTATAATTCTCGAAATTTTGGGCCTCTGTCAATATTTTATTACTGAAATAAGAGTCTATGATCAGTTTCCTTTCTTGCCAGTGTTTTTGGTACTACCTCTGATGTGGATATTACTATGGGAACGATGCTTACATTCTTTAGTTTCCATTTTTTAAAAAAATCATTGCTAACTCTGTGTACTTGGCTTCTTTGTGGAATGCGTGCTTTGAAGATGAGAGTTATCGCTATTTTTTCTATTTATCCTTCCTGATTAATTTTAAATATGAAGGTTATATCCGGTCTAACGGTTTTAATGGATGTCTTGGACCAAATTTCTTCACATATCTTATTATGTTTTTTGACAATAACTCTTCTGTAGAAATCATCAAAAGAATGACCTGAACTTCCGTTATTTTTCTGACACTTTTATCTGCCATGCAAGCTCTACGTATTTGTCCCTTTTTTCCATCTCGATTTTTCGGATATTATGGAAAAAGGCACAGCTATATCGATGATTATTGCATATCCGTTGGCATCATGAATGAATCTGGTGTTTCATTATTATTATTATTATGGAAACAGGAGAAAGGCCCGGTTACATCCATCGTATTTACGGACGCTAACACTCATTCCCTAACAAGAAAAATCCGACTATCCGGAAATAGAACCTTGGAGGCTAGTAAAGCCGGTGAATGGATGTTTCAATATTAGCATATTCATTTTCTCTTTTCTGCGCCTAAAAATGAAGAGGAAGTGCAGTTACCTTCACTTTCTCCCTTTCATTCTTTCGATTTGAGTTAATTTTCACCAAAAATGACTGTAATGCAGAGTAGGGAAAAATGAAATCTGTGCGTTGAGGAGTACAGATGGAATTGAAAATTCGCGTCTTGTTTACGAGCATTGCCAATATTTTAATCATAGTTTCCATCCGATGGAATAATAGCATTCATCTCGGAATGAAATATTCTGCGGTGAAAATTCATGAAATTCGTCCAAATAGTATCCTTAAGGATGGAATTAACACATCAAAGGTCGATGTGCATATTCCATTGAAAAGCATTTAATTTAATAAGCAGTTACAAAGTTTCTCCCATTTGGAACGTCTCATAATTTATTATGACTTTGTTTTTAATTTAATATTACTGAAGTAAAAATGGTTCGTAACGAAACGGCAAATTGAGGTTAACTAGTGTTTCTGACTCACGATAAAGGAACGTATAAATGTATGAAATTATCAATATAATAATATATTTAATATAAATGTAATCATACGAGAACTATATTTAAAATTTACACCAACGAGAATTTTATAGTAATCTGACAATTTGATCTGGTAACAGAATGGTTATATTTCTGCTGAGAAAATGAAAATACTAAATCAATAATTGCGGCAGAATTTAAATTACCAGAGAATGAAAAAAAGGAAACACTAGTTAAGTAATTAGGGCGTTTAAAATGTTTCCGGATCACGCTTTCATAGCGAGAGCGAGTTTATTGGTTGTTTGCAACTTTATCCGCAGGAATTAGTCGAGATTTCTCTTCGTTACATCTTCATCTATCCCGGGGCGGCAATATTCTTTGCCCCTGCTCTGCTGGGTGGCGCTAAATCACTGTTCAATGACCAATGACAACTAAATGGCAGGACATTGCATCGTCAACACTAAAGAGTTAGTGCTCGTGTAAGTGTGGAAGAATATTTGCGATCACCTTTCGTACGACTTCTTGAATACTTTTTGCTTCTAATGGCGTCGGATAGTCTAGCAACCCGTTCTGCCTCCGGACTCAGTGCGTGTGTATTCGATTTGAAATCTCGGCTCAAACTCGCAATTAAGCTTAAGAGGTATGTTCTATCGTAGAAAGGCCATCGAACCCTGGAGCAGTGCCTCCAGGGTTTGTACCATCGCGACCCCAAAAAAGCGCCCCTTTATCAGTGGTCCCATTCTTCACAGACGTCAATAGCAGCCAGACCAGTTGGCGACCCCGAAGATGAACTCCGCGTCCTCCTTCGGGTTCGCTACCCCTTTGTTCGATCCTAGACGAGTCACAGTCGTGTTTTTCCATCTGGAAAGTTTCTGTCCATCGTTCTTGGAATAAATGATTTATTCATTCCGAGATATTTCTGTTTTATGCATAGGAATTGAGTCCTATTTTATGCATGCAAATTAACTATAGTTAGATATATCTGATGTT
>KZ308188.1:1454884-1497910 GCA_000376725.2 Ladona fulva | reverse complement strand
TTCCATACTCATCTATATATATATATATATATCTACGTCGGAGCATATTCTAGAGGAATTTTTCGCAACTCGCTTCTGAATTTTATTATAGAATCTTGTGGTGGTTTCACCGAGTCAGGCTTATGGAAATCGAAAGCCATGTAAATACCGCTGTGGATATGAAAGAAATCGATTCTTTCGTCTCTCCCTTTCCACTGTACCCTTTTCACATTTCAGAAGGGATCGAAGATAATTTGAGGACTATCCTTCGCCATCGGTCGAGTAGAGAAAGGCTGCATTATTTCCGCTCATCTTTTGAGTTTTCTTCGGTTACTTTCTATCATGATTCGCCCCCTGCTCTGTTGTTTTGGTCGTTTTCGTCACTAAATGCGTAATTTTCCAAATTCGGTCATATATCTGTTTAAAGTACGCCAGAAAATGAATCGGACGGCCCAATTATTGTCACGGGCATCTAATTCATTACTTAATTGGTAAATAGCTTATTTGCTTGATGAACAAGGAAATCACCTTGATATTTCTACTACAATAGGGCTCTATATTCCGTTTTGCAAGTTAGTGAACGAAAATCGTTAATTTATAATTAATATTCTTACTTAGTAACCATGACGTAGTTGCCTTATCTAAGCGTCAATAGCGATTTTCTTTCTTTTCAAAACATATGAACAAATTAAAGGGAATTATGGGTACCTCCTCTCTTAGAAAATCGATCAAAAACGTAACACTGTAAATATATAAAAAGTTGATAAGCAAGTTTCCGTACAGTGCATTAATTGTACCATATTATTCTTTTATTGTCACCTGTTCTCTCAGAAAATATTCAAGGAATTGGGCTTTTGAAATTGTACCATATTATTCTTTTATTGTCACCTGTTCTCTCAGAAAAATATTCAAGGGATTGGGCTTTTGAGATTCCTCGAGAGAGATAATTGAAAACGATACGCTTTTCCGAGCGCCAACAAACAGATGCTCTTTTGTTTATCTTCTTTGCTTTCATTTATACGTCACCAGCAACCGGGTAGCCAATCGATGTTTAGATACGCATATTTACCCTCGTGTCGTTTTTGTTTCCTGTTTCACGAACTCGCTTAATTGAAACACATCCTAGCCTTTTCACGTCCCGAGCACTCCTCCTCTTCCACATTCGCCAATTCGTCCTTTCGATTTGCGAAATGGAGCCCCTAATTACCTCCAGGTGTTAATGTCTGCGGGACGTAATCGCCCGTTAGTTTCCCATCCGAGAAACTCGAATACTTTTTTCAGGATGTAAATCTCACGCTTCTCGAATTCTCCGGAATACACTTATTTACAAATTGCGGGTTGCCATGCCGACTGGCCTTTAGGGGTCGCTGGAAGTCTGGCCGCTGATGTAGGTCAGCCTGCTTTTATGGCGGTCAGAACACGGCTCCGGGTCGTGGAAAAATGAGTCCCTTAGGAGCATGTGAAGTCGGGTTCCGCGATGATTGCCGTTGAAAATAAATCACTTGCCAATTTCATGGAAATGCACAACTGAGGGATGAGGTTTGTTGAGAAATACAACCGACGCTCTGTGAAATAACTTCTCCGTCATCTACGCAGTTATAATTCAACGCTAAAATGTTTTATATTTTTTGCCCTAAACTCCCTCTGTTCTGAAGGGTTAGTATTTAGTTTTTATTTTCAACGCTTGAAATCAGGGGCGGATTTATAATCAGGCGCAATGGTGAGGGCCTCAACCACATGGGGGCCTCAATAGGACTCTGCTAATAAAGTCTCAATAACATATTGTTCTAGTTTATCGCATCGGAAATGAATTTTGTATTTCTTGAGTAATTCCACGTAATATTTTGCATCGCTTATGTCATTATGCAATGTTATAAGTTCTATCCGTCATTCTTTTTTATTTATATAATTACTATGTATCATAATTCAAATTTTGTTTGTTTATTCTTGCCGTAGTGAAGAGACTGATGTTTCTAAAGAATTTTTATTTGTGTATTTTATGAAAAATTGGAATTTTTACGCATATTCCGAGTGGGGGCCTCAATCTTTGGGCCCATGGCCCCCAATAGCTTAAATCCGTCCCTGTTTGAAACGGACCTCTCGTTTCTTCTTTTTCCTTTATTTGTCAAATCCAAATTCCCTTAGTAAAAGTATAGCATTTGCTTTTATTAAACAAGCAGATTTTTAACCTTTAAAAATTTCCTTTTTACGCGTTAATTGTAAAAATGATGTTATGTAGTACGTATAGTTGCAAAAATTGAAAAGCTTATTCACTTAATTGCTAAAAGCAGAATTTAAATTGTATGGACTAATTAGAGTCAAGTTTATTTTATGAAATGATCAGAAGTTAATCTGGTGCTTCTCTGAAATAGCAGCGGAGTAAGTAAACAGGAGTTGTGATTGAAAATTTCATACTTGTGAATCTAAATATGCTCGTGTCACCGAATTATATATAAATAAAAGTAAACGAATACGTTTTGACTTGGAATTTCTGCAAAAGGAATATTCCTAAGTGATTTAGCTATATATCCCTTAGATGTAATTTAGATATGGGAGAAGGATGATGGTTGCAACTAAGGATAAAGAATTGGCTCGTCTGATATTGGAATGGGCGTTCCGAACGACGCCGTTCACTCAAAGTATCCTTTCCTCCGAAAGGGAGAAGTGGACCTCGTTTTCCTAACTCTCACCCACTCTAATCAACTCTATACGCCCAGATTCCCTTTTGAGACGTATATTTTCCTCATTGTGACCATTCATTCTTCGATTATGATTCATTTTCTATGTAAAGACGCACTTTCTGTTGGGGTATGAAATTCAAGGTTATCGATATAAATCTTATCACATCGTTGGCGTATTTGCAGTTTATATTTGTACAATTTGAGTGTGATTTTCAATTTTTATTTAAATCTCCTTCGTCCTTGAGGTGATAACAACCATAGTAATTACCCAACACATCTAAGAGTTACTTATAACTCATTTAAATATCAGATAGTTGATATTTGTTGCACTAAAAACTGTTTTATTGATTTTTTCCAAAAATGAATTTTTGCGAAATTTTAGTTTTATACCATTCTCGAAGGAACTGAGAGTTATTTTGAATTTTAATTAAATCTAAATAAATTTTATTGAAATTATGGGGTGAGTACAATTCCCGACAATTGGCAAGATACAGAGCAAAAACGGAAAATTTTAATTTTTTGTAAAACGGCCAATTTTTGAAGAATGTTCTGTACACAAGGGGCCATTTTTGGCCTTAAATGTGGGAAATTTAATGCACTTTAAAATCTAAGTCTATAACTTTTCTGTAGGACGCATACTTTAAGAGATTTAGAACTAAAACAGAAAAAATTGCGAAAATTTGGCTCTTTTATGGAAATTGTGCAGTTTGTACAGATTTTTCGAGCTGCAAAATTGTTTTCTTACTATCGATATGTATCGTAACAACATTTAAAGTAGAACTACATGGACTTTTGCAAGGTCGCATATATAAATTGACGGGACTATGACCAAAGACGAAATTTCCGGCAAACTCAGTACTTAATGAAATGGAGTGCACATAATTATCGGATAGTTTTTTCGTTGACCTCGTTAAAGAATATGAGAAAACGGAAGCAGAGAAGAGAAGAATGAAAGAGTAAATTAAGGAGGGTTTGATAAAAAGTTAACGACTCGACCAGATTCGCTTAAAAATCAAGTGAACTGACCACTCCGAGTGACTGGTTTGATTGAGCACGAATTACACTGGTAAATGCACGGAATGCACGCGAACAAAGAATCACAGAAGGAAAGTATTCTTAGAACTCCTTACGGAAACTGATGAATTGCAGTTCTTCTGCTGACCCGAAATAATCCCCGAAATTAGGCCGTGATAAGGAAAATGAACAGCGAAAAGTAAATTTTAAACCAAAAATAAACTAAACAATAAACAAATCACACAACACTAAATAAATTTGTAAACAATCTTAATTGTCACAATGAAAGATAAAACTTAGTAAATTCACTTATTCAAAATTTAGCATTGTTGAATTTAAAGAGTTGATTTACCCGTTTCTATGGCAAAATTAACACTTCGCAATTTTGTCCCAATAATTCAAAATTATTATGTCTCTTTTTTCCCTCTGATTCGCTGCGGCCACTGTCACGCGTTTTAACCGCGAAAAATGGTTGAATTTACTATTTTTAACTGTTGAATCAACAGGTTCAAATGGCAGATAAAACCATTTTCCTTGGTTGAAACTATATCGACCTCTGGAAAAGCTCGATTCTACCAACTTTTTGGTTGGTTTTACCAAAGTGTTTTTTTCCGATGTATAGAGATTCATATTGCAAGTGGAATAGTGTCACCATGGCAACACTAGATACGTATGTACAAACACTTTAATGCAATACAAAATACTATTAAAAAGTTTTCAAAATATCGATCTAAAATCATATCAGTAACACTCTTAGCTGGACTGGACTTAGCGTATAAATAAAGTGAAATGCCGCAGCTGTGAGAATGAATAACCCCAATAACGAAAATGAAACATCATCGGACCTATGTTTGGAAACGATAATCACCGGCAATTAGTCCGTCAATCGATCAAAAGTTTTGAGAAAAGAAAACGAAAGATGCGGTTTTCTCTTTTTGCCCGAGGAAACTGAGGCGCATGAGCCACTTATTTCGGTAACGTGTGTGCCCTAAAGGGGTTATCATATAAGAAGCAGCAACGGGCACTTTCATCAAATCACTCGCGAAAGTTTTGGTTAAACTTATTAAATTATATCTCATTCGCCGTGATTATTTAATTAATATTTCAGTAAATAAGAGCGTAGCAGATTATTTTCCCCTTATGAGAGTAAACGAAAAATAAGATTTAATGAACGTGAATGAAGATCAAGTCGTTTGTGTATTCCATTAATTTGCTTGGAATCAACAAATGACTTGTTTATTGATTTCATTGGATTCCGTATTGACATTGTTGGTTAATTTCAATGAATTGTCTATTGAAATTGTTGATCTATTTGTTTAAAAAATGTAAATGACATCTTTCTTTCATCTTAGAAAAGATTTGACACTTTAAGTGAAAAAAAGAGTCCCATATTCGTATAGAATAAAAATCCATGTTTTCCGTCTCTTGAAATTAATAAAGCCTTTATTCTATTTTTCCATATAACCCATTTTCAGGGTTTATATATTCAATAAATAGAGACAAATTTGAAAAGAGTTGGTTTGAGGGAAAGTTAGAAGAGTTTTTTGTGTATGAAAATCTAAGATGTTCTCATGAAAATTATCCTGTGAAGAGAAAAGCCACTTAAAAGGATGGTGGGAAAAGCCTGCGAAATACTTTTGGCTCAGCGAGGGGGGTTTCAGGATACATCCCTCTCCAAGAGGATTAAACGTTCTAAGAAATATATCACAATATAGTTCCCCAATCTCGGAAAGATTGTTTATTTTACTACATAGCCGTGTAAATCTCATTTTCTATCCAGTTAAAGTTTTTGAAGGGAATTCTTTTAACATCTCTTTTAAGATGTAGCGTGCATGATTACCCCGGCCCCTAGACATATTCTCAACTGTCTCGAATCCCCCCCGGGATGACCTGGCTGGGCTACTGTTTGCTAGTAATAGATAAATTGCGAAAAAAAACTTTAAAAAGCATGCATGGTCAATAATCATAAAATTACAAATTCACCCAAATGCATGAAATGTACAGGCAATAAAATCAATGGAAGTGCATTACAAATACCCAGAAATACAGCCAATCTTTTTTATCGTTAAGTGGAAATTTCTAAAAGTAAATAGCGGTTGTGCGGAGATGTACTCAATTTAATCACATTTATTGAGAAAAGGAGGCAGAATTTTCATAGACAATGATGACTATGAATTTTCATAGACAGAATTACTTCATCGTTTTTCTGTTTGGATAGGTCCTTAATGAACTGATACGTTATTCGTGGATTAGAAGAATAAAATAACTTCGGAACTTAATTTGCATTTCGGATAAACCTCCGCTTCAATCCTAAGGAAGGAATTATCAGGTCCCGTATCGTGATCCAAATGTAAATCCTCAAGAACTTTCTTATGTCTTTCTTCAGAAGTCAACTGCTCTTAGTAACTGCGACTTTCGATCGCCTAGATCCACTTCCGATATTCCTCTATCGAAACCCATTTTGGATGACGTCCTGTAGAAGTAGTTTCACTCATACACTCGAGTGCCTTCTGTATGTCCCACGTTCTCATTTTCATGTCCAAAGCAAATGAAAACCTGACTTTGAAAAGTTTCTTAACTTCCAAAATATTAGGTCTTGTTTCCTGTTAATTTTCGCCTTGTCTCTTTCTTGTGAGTGTTTTTGCCTTCTTTTCTTTGGAATAAGGAGGTATTTTTCAGGAAGCAAGTATTTTGCGCAGAGACTGAGACATGAGTATGATCTCCAGGAGTAATGTTCTCATGAATTTCTGAATGAAGTGGAATATTTCATATTTTGGTTTTCCACTGCAAGCCCACAATTTTTTCAATAGGTGTCCAAATCTATACAAAGATTCGATTGCCTTATATAAACAATGTTTCTTACTCGTTCCTCGGTGGAGGAATTTTCAGAGAACACTGTTGGAATGTTGAAATATTCTATTAAGCTTCATACAATAACAATTAGGTTAATTCCTTTGCTTAATATCATTTGAACTTTATTTATTTAATTAGTAAAAGACAGATTAAAGGCATATACTAACAGAGGTAGTACAATATGCAACACAAATAACATTTTAGTAGCTAGTACTATTACTAATTTTTAGTCACAATAACATAAATTTGTATTGTATATTTTAACCTCAATTTCACTTGTTTTGTATTTTTCAGTATTTAATATCATCTGGTTAGGAAACTTTTCCATGGCGATATATTTCTTGTTTATTTTTTGTTGAGCTTTTTGTCAATATTTTTTATCCTCTTTTTTTACAGATTATAAACATAATTTTTTCCCTTGGGTTTATTTTCTTCACACATAGTTTCTTCCCTTTTTTCTCTTTATCTTACTGCTCTATTCTTTCCTTTTAATAAAATGAAATGGGTTAAATGTATGAGAGGACTTCCCTTCCCAATCTCGCCTTAAATGAAGATGTTTCTGTCCTGTTCTAAGGACATATTATTATTTTATTATTATATTATTATTGAAACTGCTTTTATAGGAAGATACCATTGTCAAGTTCTATTTATAGTACAGTACAACCTATAAATAAATACACTTTTGTATGCTTCCATAAAGATACGTTGATTTAATCAGCGATGCTCCTTCCTTAATTATTGTGATGCCTCTTTCCATTTCTACCGTATGTTTTCATAATTACAGTAATACTTGTTACCTCCTTTAACCGTTTGCCTTAAGGTAATCGTGAAGATAACCTTGCTCACTACAAAATAAAATCCAAGAGCTATTAATCAACTCAGTAGAAAGTGTGGGAATTTGAGATTGCTATCAGCGATTAAAGGGCTGTATTCTTTTCAATTAACCTCCTTCGACATCAGGGAAATTAAGACGGTTAAAAATATCGTTATTTCTATATGAAGCTGTGTTTCATTTTACTTTGGAACCTTTTTCTTAGTAGAGGAGCTGTCGGAAACTATGCATTAAATCTCCTTCACGTTTAATGATGAATGGCGAATCAAGACAATCCAAATCCCGACACGCAAGGACCAGCTTGAAGCCGCATCGAATATTTCTCCAGAATAAAAGCACCACAAATTGTTAATACCTCATTAAAAAACCTCATAAATAAATAAAAACATTTATAAAGACCCAAACACTTGCGTCGGGTCGAAACGTATTTTTAGATAAACTGCATACATTATCATCAACTTTGATTCTACAGAATGGATGACAGGGTTAGATCAAAAGATTACGCTGGCAAGTATAAAAATTTCGCCAACATTTCGGGTCTTATGGACTAGACGCACCTAGTGAAGCGTTAGGGTACTAATATCGATGCTGCCTCAACATTGATAATAATGTATTACCCTAAATTACCCCTAATAATCGGCGAAGTTCCCGGTTCGTCACTGACCCCATTAGCGCCTAATCCGCACTTAAATGAAAATGCACTGCTATGAAATGAATGATACAAATTACTCAGGTGTAAGTACCCCCAGTCTGCGCTCCACTCCCTCAAGCGAAGCTATTCCTCCCGCGACCTTAATAAGGGCAACGCGTGTTGATAAGGAAGACCGTTTTAATCGAAGTTTGATCGACTAATTAAGGTGCGGAGTACGCGAAGGAAGTGTGTGCACTCTAAGGAGGAGTTCCTTGACTCGCGGCATTCATTTCAACACCGTGACACTTCCGGCAACGTCCGGCTCTGCAATTGCCTTGGAAGGCCGGCGGTGTCCTCATTCGAGAGATCGATTGGATTCGATTCGATGCGCGCAGTATCGCTTCCTTTGGAACATTATCCATTTCTCACCGACTTGTTTATTTGATCACCGACAATTACGTTTTCCGATTCGGATTTTCTGTCGTCTTCGCTGTTGCACTCCGACGTCGGATGGACTTCTGCGGAGACTCGAGGCGGACTTTCGTGTTAGGGAACGGCTTTTTGTGTTCGTAAATAATATTTATTAGGATGGATGTATTAGGACCTTCCTGTTTCCAATAGAGAAGTAAACAAATAGACAAATCAATGAACAAATAAATCAACAAATATCTTGGAGTAGTCCTCATCCAGATATGGTACCAGATTTAAGCTATGATTTTGGTAATTCTTTCGTTTTTGAGGTCTATCCATTGCACTGTATTTCTGATACACATAAAATGATTCCCAAGGAGAAACGGACATGAAAAAAGTCAGAGCGAAAAAACCGAATCCATTTTTCATGTCCGTTTCTCTTTGGGTCTTTCTCTCCTAGGTGCACGCCTTATCGTGCCAAGCCACCCTTTTCATTGTGACATAAAATAATGTTCTGGAGTGCGCTGTATTATTACTATATATTCAGACCTCTGAAGCAAAACTTCGGTTTGTGGGTGTAGTGCTGTTATAAATGGTCCCGCTTCCTGTTCAGTGACATCTCCGTGACTGTGCACTCCGTCGCCTGCAAATGCACCTCTCTCCGTGCGTTGACTTTTATTCGCATTATCCAATCGATAATGCGCTCCGTGTAGACCTCATTGTACGAGGGCAATGTGGGTCGAACCGCCACTATTGGCATTAATCGGGGAGCGAATCAAAGAGCGATAGAGACGCCGATGTCACATCTATGAGTTGACCTTTTGACCCCACGGATTTGCGGCGCATGCAGATTGAACCCTCGTCGCCTGCGCTGGGAGAAAATCCGCGCCGTGGAATGGCCTGTCATCGTCAATCACATTCACTTGTTTTTAAGCGTGACGCGTTCTCCAAAAAAATTGATTCCAATCAAGAGGAACAGCTTCGGGTCGAGTGGCCGACACCCATTTTCCCGACAGGTCGCTTTACCGACTACTTGGTTTTCGCTGTTTTTTGTTATATGACTTAGAATTTTCAGATTTAAAAGATGAAAATGAAAGCGAAAATAACTCAGTGTATTACGAGACGACTAAATGAATTCACTTAATTATAAGAACTGAGTCAAGAAGAGATATTTTTATATCATCTGCTCGGCATATTTCATTTCCACTATCTTCTCTGTTGAGAACCACCTAAATTATCTATTACAATGCTTAAAATTGAATGTTTCTAAAATTTTTGCCGCTTATTTAATATTGAAATCGTTATTTACCGTTGGAAAGCATTTCGAATTGTTTAAAGGTAAAGGAATTAAATCACGCTTTTGGGAATCTTCGAAAGAAAGGAGATTAGTCTGCGATTGCTTGATAAATTCAGAGAAAGTACATTTGCGGAAGACGTAATCGGTATTATGCGCCCCCCTTCTGCTACTTCAGGCAATCCGACAATGACCGTAAAATAAGAGAAACAAATTCGAGGACAAGTCATTTTAGGGACTTTGTCTTTATACGCGAATACGTGATAACAATAAGCTAAAGAGGAAACTCGAATGCTCGGTGTTTACACCCCCTGCCACACGCCAAAAGGAGGGTTGCAGAGTATTTATGTAGAAGAAGATATAGTGGAAGGTATGAAATGGCTATTAAAAACTTACATTAATTTAGAACTTAAAAATTATTTATACATTGTACTAAAATAAATATCACGGAGACTAGTTTACCCTTTCTTTAATAATTCAATTAAATAAAATTGATGTAAAAATAATTACAAACTACACATTGAGGAAAACGTCGGTCCTTCAAATGAGGTAAAAGCAGTACAGCCTCAGTGCATTGGCTATCAATCGGCAATTTTTCTATCTTTTGTTTTGGTTCACTGAAATCACGAAATTGAAGTTCAGATTTGGCCAACCTCCAGAGAAAACTATCGGTTTCTTTCGGTTAGTTTGGTATTTATGCTTCGAAATAAGAAATCAGTTTTCGGTCCACGCCCGATGTCCCTTTCTGCATTAACGGAATGGGACGCGCCTAAGGAATGATCGCGGATATCGTTGGAAGGATTTAAAAACAGTCGAGTGCAGATTATAATTTCTTATCCGCTTTAGCTTATGACACATTGGGTGATCTTTTAAAATGTGTCACCTCGCTTTGCTATTCACGAATATATCTTATTTTTGTGTTAATTGGGCTCGTTGCGCTGTGAATATGAAATTACAATTTATTTACTAACGGATTTTTTAATTAAATTAAGGTAAGAAATCATAATACTCTATAGTTACTATCTTTAGACAATTATGTTATCTTTTGATATTTTTAATTTTTATTATAATTTCTTGCAATTTATTTAGTCTTTGATTCCTTATTCTAAATTATGCTTTTGAATGGACAATTACGCATAAGCTACACAAAAATAGAAATTACTTTTAACCTTTTAATGACTCACAGCATACACGGCGGTTCTCACACCTATGCGATGAATGTTAAATTTGACTCAAAGCGATTCTCTCCTCCTTAAATAAGCTTTCCTCACCCTGTTCACTTCGTGTTGAAAAGGTTTAATAATCAGTATGTTAATCAAGGCCATAGTCTAGTATCTCAGTAGCAATGTAAATGAAACATTTGTCGGCATGATTGTTATACATATGGATGGAAATCATAATATATGAAACCCAATGTCATCGAGATTTTCTACTATTTTATGTTTATTCATAAATTCTATTAGGTCTTCTTCACTTTTATTGAATATGCATTAAATAAATTATTTCTCTCTTTTGGATATTTTCCTCGCTAAAATTTTATAAATTTCCCTAATGAGAACAACACTGTGATGATTCGGCATTTTTCTCGGAAATGAGAAGTTAATTTGGAATATGTTTTCAGTTGCGTGCAGATGATCTATCTATATATCTATAGATGATCTATCATCTACAGTACAGTACAGATTATCATCTACAGTTACAGTATTGCCAACAGTGAAATTAGTCTGGATATCAACTTACATGTCTGAAATGGAAAATAGATTTTTAAAATGTCATAGTTTTCGTCGTACAATAAACTATGAGTTGTACTATAAACAATTTAGGAGGTCAGTTGAAACAGTTCCCTTTTTAAATTGTGCTCATTTCTTACGGAGGTTTCAGACAGAGCACCGAAGCTTACTCTGTGTTTTTGATGAATGAGAAATTGTCGCTTGCACGTGTAATCTATTCTTTCAGAGCAAGCCTCCTTTTATGCATGCTTTACGGCTACAAGTGAATATATTCAAGTCTTTAAAAGAAAACTGGCAGTGGTTCTTCTTTCTGAATGTGGTCAGTGTTCGAAATACTTGCTGAGCTACACGGATGTTCCTTGGAGATACGCGTTCAACGAATAATTTCCTTCCTGTTACATAGTCCGTTCTGATACTGCGAGGAAAGTCAGAGAAACAGATGCTAGATCTAGTCGTATCAAGAATTCATTCATTCTGCGAACTGTACGCGAAAGTATTCGATTAGGTAATTAGAGTCATGGTGCATGCACCCCTTGCCATACGCCGAAAGGTGGCTTGCAGGGAACATATGTAGGTAATTTACGTGTCTCGAAATGGTAAAATCTCTTATGGTTGCTGAAATTGGTCACAGCGAATGTTCATCGAGCGACCGAAGAGTGAATTACGAAAGAACCGCTCTTTCCTCCGTTTCATTGCAGTTTTTGCTTAAGTTTTGCTCCTCTAAATCCCTCTCAAGGAACAGTTTAACTCAAATGAGTGTTCGAGTTTGTATCCCTAATACTTTTTTCACCTCTACACTCTCCGGATTCTTGATAATTAATCCATATCGCGGAAATCGAACAAGTGCGGTATTTTCATGAGTCCTAAGTCTCTTCATTAATATTCTTGCTGTTACGGACATATCATCATCATCAGCCATTTTCAATCCGACGTCGGATGTAGGCCTCCCAAAGCGCGTTCCAATTCTCTCTATTCTGAGCCTCTCGTTGCCATGTTACCCCTAAATACTGAATGATGTCTCTGTTCCATCTGTCCCTTGGTCTTCTTCTTGGTCTCTTCACATCTCTTGGTATCCAGTTCAGAACTGCTGATGTCCATCGGTTATCGTTTCTCCTTGCAACATGGCCTGCCCACATCCATTTCAGTGATCTTACCTTATCTATGATGTCTGTCACTCCTGTCATCTTCCTAACCCAGGTGTTGCGTTTCCAGTCTCTTCTTGTGATTCCAAGCATACACCGTTCCATATTTCTTTACGTTGTCCATAGATATTGGATTATTGTGTTTAACACCAAGTATTACAGACATGTAAAGGCCTAATATCCGATTCTATTATAATCCGACTCTGGTTATAAGGAACGATCTGAAAAGGGCTATTAAAGAAAGGATTACTACATTTTCAAATTTTCCTTTATTTTCCGCATTAACCTCAGCTCTGTTATCCGGAGAATTTTATTTCGCAACTTGTCCAGTATTTCGGTAGTTTCCTGTCGACGGAACATATTCTGCATATTCCAAATCGCTCAGTGCGCTGCGAAACCTCACACTTCGTCTTGTGCACCGCGAATAAATTCTCCGGATCTCACATTAAACGGCTTGTATTTATTGCACGTTGATATGGAAACAAATATACTGTAATTAGAACGTCCCGAGATGACATCGACTGAAAACGATGTTCATGAATCTAGCAGAACGTAACTCGAGGAACACGTGAGATATTCTGCAAACAGTTCGGCTTTCTTTGAGGAACACTAAGTAGGCAAAGGAATTTTTTATGTTTCGCGGACACCGATATCCGATGAAGTGATTTATACACGAAAAACCGGTTATTTACGGGAATTACTGGTTCTCGAGGCGACCTCCGCCAGATACGAGTACAAACTCATGCTTCGAGGAGGTCTCATCTCCGAGGCGGCGATTTCATTCGATAATTTTCGAGTGAAAGGAAGAAATATCTCGTTCATCGTCGGAGATTCAATTCCTTAATAAGTGAGCAATCTGCCGGTCTCCTTTGAAACACAATTTTCCCAACGGGGCGCTTCGTTTCTTGTGTTTGTCATCGGTTCCACGCTTTTTTCCTCGAGCATTTTCTGCCTCTTATCTTCGAAACACAATGGAACATAATGATACGTTAGGAGAGACGCTGGCTTAAGGTCCAGTGTCAATGCCACCGTTTTTTCGTTCTTTTTTTCGACCTCTTTCTTTTGAACCGGAAAATGTATTGTGAATGATTATATCGTTTTGTTTTTTTTTATGGCGCTATAACAAAGTTAAAAATTGTCATGGTAACCATACACCATTCATAGAAGCCATGGTAACAAGATTATGGGTAAAGTCGTGCCGTTGACAATTGTCAAGGTAACCATTCGCAAATCATTGTAATCGTGGGTAAAAAGGTTATGATTACAGCCGTGTCGTTTACAGTTGTCATGGTAACCCTTTTATTAAGGTTAGTATGTAACATAAGATTAGTATTATTCTACATTAAGTTATAAAAACAAATTAGATTAAAGTAGGTTTTAATGAATAAATAGCACAATAGCAGTTTCTTTCTGTCTGTCCGATGTAAAGGCAATTCTGAAAGGAATTCTGTCAGTCATCGTCAGTGCCGAAGAAAAATGTATTGATTTTTAGAAGTAATCAAATTTATTAGTTATTAAGTTTCGTTTCACTTGACGCTTTCAGTTACACACCGACCGTGCAGGCACGCTCCAGCAGTTAATCTTTTCATTAAATTTGACCTTCAGCTCGCTTTTGTCAAGCCACTCCGCGATTATCGTATTCGTGGAAGGGGACAGGGTTGAACTTGCTCAAGGCTGTGTTTTCTTCATTTAAATATATTCCTCACCATTTTCTCGAGAAGCTCCTTTCATATTAGACGATTGCTTTTGATGTCGAATTCTGTCACACGAATGATATTTGATTTAATTAATTAAACGACCACAAAGAAATGCCCTCCATTGCACAATATGAAAAAAATACAGTAAAATACAGGAAATGCAATACAAAAATAAATTGTCAAAATATCAATCTCAGTTAACAGCTGTTAAACAGTTATGATATAAACTCAGAGGTATTACATACTGATTTTATAAATATAAATAGAACCAAAACATTATTTATAAGTCTATAGGTTTTCATTATAAATAAAAAATATTTCATAATGTAATTATTAGCATTATATCACTATAAGTAAGTAAAAATTATAAGATAAATTGTAAATAACTGTACGTAATAAACTATATCATTAATTACAAAATTGGGTTATTCAAAATCACATTGTTATAACTTTTAAATTTATGAGGACAGCTTTTATTTTCCTAATATTAGTAATAAATATTCAATTATCAAAATCAGATCAGTTTCTGCGATAGACAGACTGCTTAAGATCTCCTGAACAACCTGCCAGCGAAAATGTCAATTTTCGTATCCGTTAGTAACACAAAAAAAGGGAAACTGCGATTGTATCTGAAGTGATTCCGTTACTTCCTCACCTTACAAATCGTCTCTGCGCCCATCTAATCTGATTTTATGTTTGGCGAGGAAATTGAAAGAAATTCCGAGGAGGAAGACGGAATGTGATCGTCGTTTTTTCTCTCCGTAATGAACTCGCCTAAGAACGCTATCCGTTACTGCTTTTTCTTCCCTTCGAAATCTTCCGGATTCGCCTTTAATTTCGTCGGAAGGAATCCTCTTTTTCCGCGATAGTCTTCCTTGAGTCAGTCATGCCCCACTGAAGATCATTGCTCTCGTCCAATCACATCTTCCCCTATCATCGCTGCTCTTCTGTCATCGTTTTATGCTCTCGGGGTGCTTACGCTCCTAACGGAACGCTTACCATTGTATTCAGGAAGACGAAAAAACTCAATGGGAATGCTCACAATGGAGAATGAAGAAGGGAATGACTGAGAGAATTTCGGATGGTCCATTGGGAAAAAAATTAGGGCAAAAAATGTTAAGTATAAGTCGGATGAATGTTCTTTTCTAGCCTCGCATAGAGACCTCTTAACCGTTTCAGGAAACAATTTTAAATGTCCGATAAAAATACGTCTTTGTTACGTGAGTTTTCAAGAAGATTTTGAACGAACTTCTAGTATCAAGATATTAAAATAGGAACAAATTTTTTTGAATAGTTCTTTATAATGATCTTTTTACAAATTTCAATCGTTTTTTATTCCGTCTCCAACTCTAAATTTCGTTTCTGAATGGAAAATTACGCATAAGCTAAAATATCAAATAAAAACTATAAAAATAGAAATTATTCGTAACATTATAAGAATATTTTTCTGCAGAAATAATCTCATCAAGCTACAGATACTTTATAACAAAGTATTGTGTAGCTGTTGGTTTCCGCATACATAAATAATTTTAACTCATAAATGAGCAGGTTCCAAAAATTCAGGCCTCTGCTAATTGAATCAGTGAGAGAATTTCAATTTAATTATTACCGATGAAAGTTCTCAGTAACAAAAATTGTTTCCGTTGTCTACCTTTCGTAAAATTTTTTACTCAAAATTAATGCGTTACTTTATAAAAAATATCCGTGTGTTGATTATGTATTGATTAATGTTATACCAAATATTTCTCATTGGCATTATCAAGACGAATGATTTAACTTTACGGAAATCATTTCTTAGATTATGTGCGGATTTACGAACTTGAGCAGAAAATTATTCAGAAATCTTGAATCAGCGATTTCTTTAAAATCATCAAACCCACTAATTTCATTGAAAGGACTGCAGTATCTTTCTCGGCCTCTTTTGAAAAATTTCTCCCTTCCATTGGTTTTCTCTCTGCAGATCTGCTGGGTGCCGGAAGGCCTTAACACCTTTTAATACCTTTAAATGGCTGTAGTTTGCCTATTTTTTATTATATAATTAACTTGGTTTGTATTTTGCGAAATGAAGTTTTGGCAATGGCATCCTGAAGTAAATAAGCAATAAGTTCTTACCTTCAATATTCTTACGGCTGTTTCATTTGTTAGGATTATATAACGAGGTACTAATATTGAAAAGGATTTTTTATATTACGAGGAGATACCAAATCAATTAAAGCGTCGTAGATATTTTCTACATTTGCATCTACAGAAACAACCCCTAAAGAAGCTTTTCGCCGGTGGCAGGGGGTGTAAACACCGTCTAGTTACCTCTTTAGCTCATTTTTGCTTTAGCGTATCAATTTGACGTGATTTTTTCTACTATTCCGGTCACACCTTGGCCAATATTTCCTCACCTGTCTAAAGAAATGGAAAAAATTGGGATTTTCGTCGGCATTGAAAAATTACGGTAATGAATTATGAATCAATATTAATGGGTTTCGTTGACGAGATTCTTAATTTAGGAATATTTACAAATTCCGTTTGAAAACTGCATCATAAACAGTGAGAGGTTTTAAATTTGGCGAAAAGAACCCTTTCGAGAATTAAATCATTACTACGAAAGGTATGTAAAAGATGGAAGCATAAATCATGATTTTATCTGTAGGACGGAGCATGATTTTATCAGTAAGTTTATTTGTAGTCCTTTTACAACATCAAAGTAGGATGACTTGTTACTCTGTGCTGGCATATTGCCAATTCCTAGCGTAAAATAGCAACTTAAATAGGAAAAATGCTCATGATCTTTAACGGTCGGATTTCATTAAAAGGCGTAGAATTTTTTCTTCATAAAAATACAGCTATCGTCATCTCTCCGAGAACACCATGGTTTTTAAGAGGAATGAACCATCAATGTCGTATCCGGAAAATTGCCTTTTTTAACGCAATCTGTTACGTTTATTTTTCGCAGAGTGATTCATTGGTTCTCGTCACCGTAACAGAGAGTTAATCTTTGATGTGGGAAACTTTGTTGGATCGCCGCTTTTTTCATTAAGAATTCTCGTTAAGTCCTCACCTCCGTGCTTCCCTTCCACATGGCGGCCGTCCCTTTTAATGAAAAGTCCCTTTTGTGGACCTTCTGGCTGTGTTGTCTTGAAATCAAGGTCGAAAGAGACATCGATGGAGCGAAGAGACGATTCTCCGTATTAAACGAACGAGTTCTTCCCATCGCTGTTTTTTTCTGTCTCAGAAAAGTTGTCTTTCTTCGCCGTCCGTCCGGAATCCATATAAACGTCTTCCCCTTTAGCCTCGATTCTCTTCAATGGGTTAAAACAGACTTTCTAGTCCCTGCTCGTTCGAGTCGCAGCTCTTCTTCGTATTTTTCAACTTTTTAAGGACGTATTCAAACTGGTCCACGTTTTAGTATCCTCACATTCGAGCGCCATCTGTTGAAATGTCTCAATTTAATTTCGCTCGTTGATGTTATCTAGAGGTAACGATCCAAATGACCGATTTGAGTTGGTGGCGAGGGTTTAACTATATCGCGTGGTCGGTCTGATGAGGCCACGCTTAAGTGACTTTACGGGTTTTTTTAGGTCTGAGGTTGACTCTCATAATAAAGGGGTTTCTCCGAAGGGTTTTTCTTCTCCTTTGGGCCTTGAGAGACATCGTGTTTTCCTCTTTAATTTAAAATGTCTACTATCTCTCTTACCTAGTGTGAAACTTAAATTAATTGCCTTCAATTTATAGTCACTCCCTTAATTTTCTGTTATTAATTTTTTAAGTCCCTGCGGAAAAGTACGAAGGTTCTTTTCATCCTGCAATGACTTTCTACGAAGTCACGCCTTCGAATATCGATATAATTTTGGTTATAATGTATAATGGGCTCTTATACTTTAATTTTATTGTATATACATGTCCTGCAAAAGTTGTTATATTCCTGTCTTTCATCACCGTGTGATTGTTTTTCTTTTTGTTGCTATTATTGTTATTGTAAGGTCCAGTCAGTATGATTGCTTCCCAATGTTGCATCTGCTAGAAGTAGTAGTAGATCGTCTCTCTGTATGGAAAGGTAGCGTTGTGATGGGTCTTGCTTCGCTTACTGAGAAAGGCCGTGATTAGTGGTGATTGTGTTCAGCTAAGTTGCGACGAGCATTACAACATTATATTTATATTGTGTCATCGACAATGGTATTTTTATCCCTTCGTTGTTTTCTTCTGGTTCTTTCAAATAGTGGTGTATGTTGAATCCTGGCCGTCTTCACATTGTTTTACTTGTATGGATTTTTTATACGAATCATACTAACAATAAAAGTTGTTCCCAAATTTGAAATCAGCTTTTTTGATTGCAATGCTGTCGGCAGTAGGAAATTTACTCACTTATAAAATAACACTAACCCTAAATAGTTCTAAAGCTGATTACAGTTGTGACGGTACAATGCAAATATCACAATGCAGTGAATCTGTACACAGAAAATGGAGCAGATGTAACGTATGAGATGGCATGCCGTAATTTAAATGATTTATGGGAGAGATGGAGAGAAGAAATCTTTACAGTTACTAACATAATAGATTTTATTATTTTATTTATTGCTCCTCTGATGCATAAACAGTTAATGAAGGTTTTCCAATTGAAATATTAATTTTGTGGCGAGTAGCTGCAAGTATTTCTAAACAGTGGGTTCTCAGTGGATTGATTTATTTTCCAAAATTTGCTAAACTTCATGCTCCTAATAATATATTATTTTATAATGGGATTTAATTTCTTCAATAGTTAAGGAATTTTTGTAGGCGTAGTTTGAATCATTCTCTCTACATAGTTTTAAATTTAGATATATTAGTTGTCATGTACACCTACGCCATGCATATAATCTGCAAGCGGCCTTTCGGCTATGAGGATTGTTCGCCGATTCACTAAAGTCGTTAATGTTATAAATTGGATTAAACATTTTATTCCCTTCCAGTCTCTCTTGATTTAAGCACTTACCCGTAGACACCTGCAACTTAAACTACGTATCCCTCTTTAAATACTCCTTTCTTTCCAACACTATTTTGCAGATCAGCGTGCGTGTTCTAGCTGGGTACTCGATTAAATTTCCTTTTTATCGATATTTTTCACGATTTCTCTCTTCATTTGTTCTTCGAAAGAGATTTTTATATATATTCGATTCTATTTTCATCATTCTTCTGTATATTCATTGCTTCTCTCTTCTGCTGTCGTTGCAGTCTGATTTTCACACGCTCAGTTTTTTTATAAACTGTTTCCAGAGATAACACCAAATGGGCCCAAAATGGGTTTAAAAAATCAAGGTTGTATGAGATGAATTGTAATCGTTTAAATATCTACACACGTCACCGATGACTCGCAGAGAATATGTAAATATAAATCTGATTCCATATTTATAACATTTAGGGCAGAAGTTTGCCAACCCAAGGAACATTTTTGTTCATTCCTTGGCTCAGAATCCGCACAGAGGCAAATCCTGGCTACGCTCCTTTCTTAATATCTGATCTTGTATTACTTTTCAGCTGCAGTCATCTTTTCTGGTTAGAATGCTCTCTTCTTCTACATTTCTTTTGCTCTTTTACTTGCCTCTTTACTTTCGTGTTCTCTCCATGTGTATTTTATATAAAAAATATATATAACCTTCTACAATGTTATAGTGCCTCTTTCTTTGCATTGGTATATTTTCCTTTACGCGGTTTATTTCAGCTACCTTCTCTAAGCATTTTTTATCGCTACGTGTGTTTATTTCATAGTCAACCTTATTGTTAAATTATTTCCTTACAGTCCACTCCTTTTTCATTTATCTTCAACTATTGATCATTAATCGAGATATTACGCTACGTGGAAGAATAGCCAATATGGGCCTAATATCGGCAATATCTACATTAGTGATGGGACAGTACCAGAAGATTAACCGATTCCGATAATTTCCGATACTTCTCTAAACTTCCGATTCGATTCCAATTTTGATTTATGTAATAATTAGTGTGCATTAGGAGATAGAGCCAGCATTCCAAACACAGTTTGAATTCTTTTTTTGTGCTGCATAATTTTAAATCAAAGGAGGGATTAAAATTAAAGAAATTTGGAAGTTAAATAAAGAAGAACAATTCGAATGGAGTATCAATTCAGTTCCATATTCACACAAGAATGAGTGAAATAAGTTCTCATTAAACACTACACTTAGGTATAATTAAGATTTAGAGATTTTAGTTCTGCTGATACTTAAAATCGATACGTATTTATTGATATCTTTATTAGTAAACAAATAAGAATATTAAATTTTTAAACCAAATATTTCTAAGAATCGTTTTTGTAATCGGAAATAAGGGTAGCAATTGTTCGATTCCGATTCCCAGAAAAATTCCGATATTTCCGATTCTTATTTCGATTAATCGTCTTTTCAGTGAAATATATTTCCTTTTAAAGGATAAAAATACAAAATTCGACTTAAAATTCTTTCTTCACGACCTCACATCTCAACTAAATGATCTAATTGTATTACTTCGATCAGAATATTAAAAGCATTGGAGGGAACAATAGTCCAGGGTTCCTCTCTTCTAAAGGCGTGTAAAACGTACGTAAATTTAGAAATTTTTAGAGAAATAGAAATTAGTAATATTTCGCATAATATTTCCATCGATGATCTGCAATTCCAATGGCAGTCTTAATACTTACGAAAATTCACATATTTACGAAAATGCGGAATACTTAATGAATGCTGATCTTGACTTTAACAAAATTTTATATAGATCACTAGATTTCGTTATTTAATTGTTCTTTCCGCTTCTGTGCGTGTTTGCCTCTCATTCTGCCTTTACTATTCTTGATATAATTCCTGCTCGCATTGAGTATTCTCAAATTATTATTGGTTTTTGGATTTTTATAATATTCAAGGAAAAGGGTAGAGGTTGCTTTTCACGTTGGGACGTGCACTTATGAAAGACCCCAAGGAAAAATGAACATGAAAAATGTCTCTCAGGACCAGGGTGGACCAAAGCGGAAGATTCCAGGTTCGGGTCCCGTGAGACTTTTTTCATGTTTTTTAAGTTATCTCTACCTTTTTCCTCGTGTGCTACCCTATGTATGGCCGGTTTCTTCAATAGGAAGTTGGCTGTGGACGATGCTGTACAGTCGGACGAAATCACTCTTCTCTTGCCGACAAAGTCTCTTAAAAGGGCTTGAGAATGTTCTGGCTTGATAGCTTAACTGGTTAAAGCATCCTCCCGGAAAGTGGAAGACTCCAGGTCCTGGTACTGTCAGACTTTTTACGTCTGTTTTGCCTTGGGATATTATAATATTAATCAACTATCAGTGGCCATTTCCATTCTACGTCCATTCTCCACACTGAGACGAATGTGTTCAATTTATCGATGGTGCTCCTGAATCAGAAGGGATTCCAGAAGATGCGTTTGCGAAATGCCTCTGAGAACAGCTCATCGGAGTAATCTCTCCACTTGATAAACTGCTAGAATTCATTCGTCGGATAAATTGAACGCAATTCCCCCTCTCATTGTAATTGATTCGTTTCGTTGCGCCGCAGAAATGCACTGTGCGCCGCTGAAAATCAATAAGGCATCCGAAATGCACTGCGAGCGAGAAGTAGGTCGCAGACGGTGGCCGCCGAGTGGGGGCGGTGACACTCGCCTCGGATAATGGTGCACACGTACGTTGCGGTTCGCAGTGAAGACGTCTGCGGTGGAGTTTACACTTTCCCGTGGAAGCTCCCAATTAGCGGGTGCGGTAGCCGAAGATTGGTGATGGACCACCGGATAATGGTCGTTGACTACATGGTTGTCTTAAGAGACCGAAATCTGTCTCCGCTTTACCATAGATTTTGTGTAATTTATTAATAAAATGACTCAGATATTCTGGTACTGCTCTTTTACTGGTACTTTTATAACATCCAGGTAGTATTGGTTTTATTCTGCTATGTATTTTGGTAGAATTATTATTTAGGAAAACTGAAATGTGCTTGTGGGTTTGAGTATTGTTTGCACTGTATATATCAACATGTATATATACAGGGCCAACACAGTGGTTGGGGCGGCGAGGCAATCCCCAAAGGCGCCTCTTGGAGGAGGCGACCAAATAAATACGTATTGATTTTTTATATTCAATGTCTCTCTTAGAATTTCTCTATGGACGTCGTATTTTCATAATATTAATAATACGTATTATTTAAGTGCGAGATTGAGACTAAAATTTAAATGTAAGAAGAGACTAACCAGACTCAATCTCGCCTTGAAATGAAGCCGTTTAATTGTTATTAATAATGAAAAACACTTAATAAGTTCCACTTTTGTAATCTGATACCCACCAAGTGTTTTACTTTACGGTGTCGGCATGGAGAAGTTCCACCAAATAACACATATGTTATTATATTAATTGATATATATTAATGTCAAATCTCTGATTATTTTTTATGACAATTTATTTCTAGTTGCTATGTCTATGAAATAATGTATCTGTACCATTTTGTTTGCTTTTCAGATGTGATTTAACGTGCCTTTTCCTTAAAACTTAGTTAACTATCAGTAGGTTTCGCAGATTTTTCACACTCCCCTTTTCGTGGATGTTTTCCTGCTGTGGTGTATTTTTTCTTAAGCGGAAACTTAGGTTTTTTAACCACAAAGTAATTTTCTTCTGTGCACTTTACTCAAGCTATCTCTTTAAAATTTCATACAACGAAGGGTTAGATCTGAGAAGAGACTTGGTAGCGTTGATCTCGCCCGAATAAAGTCGAATTATCATTGTATTATTAATATACAGTGTAAATTATTTTGAATTTCAGTATGATCATTCTTTGTAGTCTCTTTTATTCGTCTGTATTTTCGACTAATTTCAATTTAAAAGACTTGGAAATAAAGAAATGGCGTCATTTTATATCCACAATACAAGATTCGCTAGCAATTATGAAAAGGTTTTTTAAAAGAAAGCAAAATCAACTTTGCAGACTTATTGCAGCTGAAATTGAAACATTCCTCTCTCCTTGTACAATTCGCCATATAAGGTGGGAGTTTAAAAAGTATATTCTTTGAGTCAGCCGGCGGTGGAGACATCTTAAATTAGTATGGCATTAACAAATATGGCATACTTCTCCCGCAGAATACTAAGAATTGTAAAAATAAAGATATGTGAATTTCTACTGAGTGTGAGTTGTGTAAAGTGGGAAATTTGACTTAGATGTCTGCAAGGCCCGAAATTTAAGGCCTTTTCTTGACTGAACCCGAAAACTATCTTTTAAATATTTTTATATTTAAAAGATAGTTTAACACATAATGCAAGAGCCTAAAAAGCTGGAAGAAAATTAATAGTTTTTTTCCTTTCCTAGTTATATCCAGAGATACACCAAAGCCAATAAAGAATCAGCCTTACTCGGCCAGTCTTTATATTTACATTTAAAACCCGCAACCCACGTGCAGGTAGTGTAAAAACACCGATAATCTTCTCACACCCTAACTGCTATTAGCTTCTCTAATACTACGAGAGAAAAACGACCCAAAGTAACTATCCGTCCTGGCAATCACTTCCCTGAATCGCTTCTTAGTTTTCTCTCGGAGCTCACGCACGTTGTTAACTGGAATAACAATATCAGCTATCTCGTGTTGGCATTGACTAATTGCCCCCTTATCACCTAGGAAACGCATTATTGAACTCGCTAAAATATGCTTAATTGTATACAAAAAAAATGATGGTAAAGATATTGGTCAGTAGTATTCGAGGTACGTCCTTCTTTATGAACCGGGGTGATATGCGCTCCTCTCCACGGCATTAGTATAATGCTCTCGCCCAAAGTTTTCCTCTAAAATACGAGAAGAAAGGGAGCAAGCTCATTCGCCAGTGTTTGAATAACGAGTGACGGAACACCTTCGGATCCCGGCGCCGTTCTCCTGTCAACCTGCCTCAATAACTTCGCCATTCCATTCACTAACAACTCGATTGGTCTCATCTCTGAATCGAAGCATAGAAAATTCATTAATACTTCCATTTATAATTCGATGACACCGGAAGTTGAATGCTGAAGTAACCAAAACTCCACCGCCATCGCTGACCATTCTTTGCCTTATTCTGCATTTTCTATGAAAGGTGAGAAATAGTGGAAGTAGATGGAATCAAAAGGTTGTTTAATCGGTTTTTATCTACAGCAAACTACTCTAAGAATTTCGGTGAACTTAAAATATTTCACATCAGAATAAAAACTTAAAATATTTCATTCAGGATAGGCCTACCAGAATATCTGGAGACCCGCAAAAGCTCGGAGCGCTCTCTGTAGATTAAGGACCTTAATTCCAGGATCGCGGGGCTTATACGAGGGTTGGCCAATAAGTAAAGTCCCACTTTTTTTCCCCAACAAAAACCAATGCTAGTTATTATAAATTGTAGGCTCAAATTCTTTGACCTTTCGCATGAGTATGTGCATTGTTTCAGTTTTCTCCTGCAGAGAGCATAGCTGTAGGCAGCTTTCAAAATGTCTGACATGATACACCTTACAGACAACATGCTGTGGTTGAATTTCTGTGTGTAGAGAAAGGAATGGTAGGGAACATTAACAAATGTTTATGCAAAGTCAATGGAACGTCTGCAGTTGGTTGCTGGGTAGCTAGGGTGAGTGAATCAGAAGGAAATTGAACGTGAAAACCTGGATCCATTACCAGAGTGAGGACTGATACCAAAAGAGCATACATGCCCTAGTGAATCACTGGAGGGAGGCAATAGAGCTTGAAGAAGATTAAGTAGAAAAATAGATTGAATGGATAAAATGTCATTCTTTCGTTTTTGTAGAATAAATAGCTCTCGAGAAAAAGATGATGGGCGTTACTTTCTGACCAACTCTCGTAAGTAGCCCTTGCTAATTTATTTGACACATTTCGCCGTTGGCATGATTGAATTTCTTATAACCACTCTTCATGAGCATCCTTCCTCTATTGATTACAGCAGTTTTAATGAACATTTCAAATCGTAAACTGAATAAATGGATTTTTATTGGGAAAATGTTTTAAATTTATAGGAAAATTATAGGAAATTATAGGAAATTTAGAGGAAATCCAGAAAATTTTCGACTTTTGAGTAACGACGAAGAACCGAAGCGTACCGGGAAGAGAAATTATAAACACGTTAATTTCGTTTACTATTAAAATCGGGAAGGGATTATCTTTCTATCAAAACTCTCCCGGAAATCCTAATGTTTCTTAGAAAAGAGAAACGTTGTGGAAACGATTATGAGGAGGATAATGATCGGTTGCAGAATTCTGTCGAAAGTTTTAAACTCATTTATGCAATCGGATTTATACATTTCCCGCGGAATTGTTTCGAAACTAAGTTCCGAGACGAATCCATTTTTCATTGATACGGAAAGAAAGCGAAATTTCTTCACGATGCGCCATTTTCTATAATTATCATTACGCATCAAAAAAACTCGAGGAGATTCTCATCCCAATATTCAAAATTTATTTCACAATCCGAACTGCTTCGGAAAAATGTCCATATCTCCCGGTAGCGAGGGTTTTCAAAGAGAATGGCGCACCCGTACTGAAAACAAATGACAAACGTAATGAAAAGACGCTTATTTTTTTAAGTGGCACTTGTTCTGCAAAGTCTTCTTTGCGCAAAATACAAATGAGTGGCCTTTACAGAAATTGCGTCATTTCAGAGGTTTGTTTGTTTACTTTCGAGAGTCACTGTTACCAAGGAAAATGTTTCTTGTTGATCATTTCCGCTCGTTTTGACATTATCTGTATTCTTTCTGCTGTGCTTATTGATGAGCTTTCTTGAAGACGGATGGGAATTTTGGGATGAAAAACACGTGAGTACCGCATCTATAATCGGACGTCACGAAACTCACTTCCCTGTGAAACCCTTGCTAATAATTTGCTCGCATTTCGAATCATCTTCAATGCATGGCGCATCAACCGAAAGAAAACATTGGGAAACATCGATTAGTTTCTTTGAAGAGTCCAGTTCCTGGTACAAAGCAATTTTCCGCCCCAACAGTGCAGCGGAAGCCTCAAGGATAGAAGAGTGTCTTGGAACATAACATTATCATTTGTAGCGGCGAGAAGCCTCAAAATAGTTCCAAGCAGACCGTTGGTTATCAGAATAACGTTTGTGCCAACACATTTGGGTCTGCTTGTATCAAAATGGCGTGATTTAGATAAATTGTATTCTTTCATAGTGACTCAAAGCGCTTCTGAGAACGGTTGTCAAGGGTTTATTTATGTTTCAATGAGCGACTGCTAGAGTCAAAATGTGTTTTGTACGAATTATGAAATTTTTACTGGACTTGAATCATCCATTTTATCTTATACTTTCTGTCGTTTTAGACAATAAAGGTCAAGCAATGGTTATCACTTGATGATTAACATTGTAAATAGAAATGTACTAATTTTAGTAAAATATTATGAATGAATTGGTGCTTTTTTAAGCTAGGAAATATATTTTGACGTATTTTTATAGCTTATAGCAATAATGTATTTTTGTTAGCTGAAAATGTAACGATTATAATAATGTATTGTGTAGCTTCATGATAGATGTTCTGTAGTAGGCAGAAACATTGTATTATTGAAATTAGCTTAGTATATTCTTCTGTATTATTATATAGTGTAGTATAGGATTAATTTTAGAATAGTACTAAGTTACCATCGGAGTATTACTCCATCTATAACGCTAGTAATAATGATAATAATAGAATAATAATTAGCCTATGACTTTAACGTATTGGGTCACGTTATTATTGTTATTGTTCAATTTTGCAGAAGATAAGTGTTGCCTCATTTTCTATTTTTATTTCCTTCCACACTTGTTCTGGCGAAGTTGTAACTCTTCGCGGGCGTGTGAAAGCGGATGTGTAACGAGATTGATCTGCCGTCATACAATCCTGGATGCCTTCTTATCTAATTAACACTCGGAGAGTTCATTTCGGTTTTTTCCACCCTTTAATCGTCGGGAAGAACTTCATAAGCCCGTCTTCAGCGAATCCTCAATTTTAGTAACCAATGCACCGCCAGCAGTCTCACTCATTTAAACAGCAAAAAACTGTCTCCAATTAATATATAATTTGAGGTAAGTGATCGCAATGCAGCGATGATACTTCCCCGTTTACTCATCTTCGTCAAACGGCAGCGATACTAAAATGAAATCCCATTTCCCGCGTCTCGAGGCGCTTTTTTTTTCGCTCGCCTCATTTCCAGTAAACGGATCTCAATTTTGCGTTCGCGATTCCCTCTTCATTGGACCGGTTGCGGGCATTTCCCATTAGGAATTTTTCCGCCTTAGGAATCCGTATCACTCCCTGTAAAGAGGACACGTCGTATTTGGGTCGTTGCTCTGTCTTCTCTCCATCTTCGCTTTGTTTCGTCCGAGATTGCTTCTCCGTTCAGATGAATGGCGTCTTCGTGAATGGGCACTTGATGAAGCACGCCGTTGGCCATGGATGGATTGACGCAGTAGCGCCGAAGCAGCGTTTTGCTCGGAGGATTTATTGCGCCTCTGCCTATCTAAAATGGACTAAAACTCGTAAAACATTCTCGAAGTCGTAAGTGTTAAAAATCCCGCGTTGGCTCTTATCTGTTTTTACTAAAGTTTCACTCTTTTATCTTTACAACACGCTCTCGCCGATGATGAATTATGGCTTTTATTTCACGTCCGATGACATTTAGTTGATGTTACTCGACAACGGAGTACAAAACGATTTTACAAGGGACAAATATTCTAGGATTTTGAATTGATTTTTTAAATTTTATCTCGGAGAATCAATGGAAATTCTCAACTCTCAAAAGCAATTATGTAATAACAACTATGATTTGAGTATCGAATTATTTGACGAGGTGAAGATCAAATTAACGCGTACGGTTGTTAAAACTTTGGACATTTTCGGTGGTCACTGTGGTCAGGTTTCTTCGTTATCTCATTCAATTGCAATTAATGAAATATTCTTTCCAGTCTTTTTTCTCGTTAATTCGGATTCAAATTGAAAATATACCTCATCGATTTATATGAAATTAAGTTCGCTTTTTTAGTTGCAATTTTTAATATTGAACTTCTCTATCTACTGTGTATCTCTCAAGTACGATCTGAAAGGAGAAATTGAAAGAAAAAAAGTCTGCCGAAGCCGGGAATCGAACCCGGGTCCCCCACTTTCCGGACAGGTGCTCTGTCCTCTAAGCTACCACTACAGAACGATCCCTCCTTCAATTTCTCCCCGAAAGTGGGGGACCCGGGTTCGATTTCCGGCTGCGGCAGACTTCCTCTCGTCGCTTTATTACGATCTGAAAGTTCTGCGCTACGAAGTATTGCTGATTTACTACTCAATTTACTTATCGAATGTGCAATAAGTGTGTTTATGTCTTTGTGACGTTCTTTCGCATCTTTTAGATATTACTATCAGTAGGTCTGCGTAGTCTTTTCACCCACCAATCCTATTGCAGTTTTACTGCATTGGGTGTTTTCCCAAGAATCTCTTAGGTTTTTTATATCCACCTTTTCCTACTCACTTTTTTAGATTATCTTTTCAAATTAATAACTGCATAGAACACGAGGATGGGTTATATGGAAAAGGAGAGCCCCTTTATCCCCAATCTCTCCCAAGCTTTATTATTATTGTTATTATACTAGGCTAAATAATTTCTTCCGAGCCCGAACTGTATATGCACTTGGCCTATCGATGATAAAGGCTCTGTAATAGACATTTTTTTAAGATAATGAAAAAGTTTATTGTGTGTACGATTGCTACCAGTTAACTTTCTACACCCTAAATTTACTTTTGAAGCGAAGGTATGTACCTGATCAATTTTGGAGGCATAGATAGGAATTATTCTGAAAATTCTGAATTCTGAGATGAATTTTCTATGAGTAGTATTACTAAAAATGCTTCAACATCTGAGGTCATTTCGCACATGCGAGTCCTTACCGAGAATCGAACCGGGAACCACTTCCATCAAAGGTGAACGCTCAACCCACTTGGCTAGCCACTTATTTTCTGTCACCTATGACATAAGTTCCGATTTCCGAATCTATCCCAGGCTTAGTTGTGATATTATCTGAAATTGTATTTCCTAATCACTAAATATTTCTGTCCTATCACCTATGTAAAGCTTTCTGCTTGTTTTCCTTCCCTTTATTGTATCCCTTCATTGTATTTCGGTTCCGAGAGTATTTCTATGATTTCGCGTTCGATTTGAAGCGAGAAAAGCTACGCATCGAACCAAAGCGTTTCTGCGTTATCGTCAGAAGAGAGCATATTCGTATTCCGCTCTATCGATGGGAAAAAAAACCTCGGAAACGTGTGTTAAAGGACTCTCCTTCGAAATGCTTCCCCGAAGGAGGAACGAGGTTTATTCTTCACAAAGGAGGACTCGTATCGGAAACGGTGCGGATTTCGCGTTTTTCCACCCCGAGGCGACTTTTCTCCCAAACGGGAGGTGAAATTGCCGTCCGATTTACGATTCGCTTTTTTCGGGCTGCAGACATGTCGTCTCCGACCGCCATTCCCACACGGAATCAATGACATCGGATTTGTTCCCCTAATTATTCTCTCAGCACAGATATTGCAGCTCCCATTGGGGAGATTAAAGCAGATTCTGTGCCGATTGATTTGTTTTCATTACTGTTTTGAACCCTCTCAACTAAGTGTCTTCTGTTGAATAATTTATCCATAAATCTCGCCTTCAATGTACTTACTAAAAATGGACCAGAAATACCTCTCATCGCAATCGTTGATGGAATTTAGAAATGGGACGCAAATACACCGCGTCTCCCCGAAAGTACGACCGGGTATTATATTTATGCCTAAGGAAGCCTATTTTTAGCGGAAGGCTTATTTTTTCATTCGCAAAAATCTACATTTATTCAAGCAAAAATATGCGTCGATTTTAGTGCGAAATTCCACATTCACTCTAGTAAAAAGTGTTTTCCACTCTTTTATAGCAACGAGTACTCTTTCGGTTATTATTTATTTAAAAAAACAATTGATAAAAGTACAATCTATGTTTATTTACTCATGCATTACTTTATAATTCAATACGAACGTGGTGTGTTTCGAGGGACGAACTGAATACATTCGATAAGCACACGATCCCAACTACTATAAAAATGTTTTAATAACGATGGTAATACGACTGTGCATCTAATTCATATCAATAACATCCAATACCACCCTAGGACAATATAGGTTTTAAACTTTTACGCCGATTAACAACAACATAATGCATATTCAGAAATTTACAAAAACTCATCAAATTGAGGCTCCTTACGTAAACCTCAGAATGATATTGAGTTCTTTTACCTTGGTTTAAATATTTCTTCACGATAAATTTAGCTCTTCATCTGCGCTGGCGAAACAAATATCACAAAAAGAATATAAAATTACTATTAATATGGCGTGAGATTTATTATTATGCATTACGTATTATGCTTTTAATATATTAACAAAGTCCATAGGCGTATCATTGAAAATCCGACAGTGGGGCATACAGTAAGAACTTCCTGGAAAATCATTATCACATGGGCTCATTTTCGGGGAGACGCGATAGCGTTTAATTAAGAATGCTAATGATATACTCACATAATTTATTACGATTTTAATACAAACGATATATAATTACATATAATTAGATAATAGGCCATATTTAATATAAAACAATTCATAGGTAGGTATTCTTCTATATAGTGAGTGATTTTAGAAAGTTTTCCAGGTCATTATGATCCTGTTCTTGAGAGAGAGCTTTGTGAGAGCATATTTCCGCTATTGGGGCTATTACACCGATTTCCCTCCTCCCTTTGTGTAGTACATATTCAGCTAAGAAGCATTTGCCCCAAACAGCGGATACGTCCTTGTATTCCATGCAAATTGACTCTAATTTCCTCTTTTTGCCATTCGGAAGAAATCGCGGTGCTTGGAGCAAAAAACTGCTATGATTGCTGAAGGTTTGTTATGGCCAATTATTTGTAATCTGCGTAGTTTCATTTTGCAATTTGTCCATTCACGTTGCTAATGTTGTTGTGGACTATTCATCGCAAGATTAACAGTTGTGATATCGGTAACTAATTACTCCACCAATTGTTAGCGGAGTAACTGTAAATCAGAAAATAGGTACTCAACTGTTTTTTCATGATGGGGTCGTTTCGCTACTCCAGTTGATAAAAGAAGTTCTTTTGCCGACATTTATTCTTGCAACACCCGCAGTAATTACTAACATAATACTTCCTTTTATTTTATTAGAGTATAATTAGTGTGGAAAAATTAAGAGAGTCGGAGTCAATAGCTTCGATCAAATATTATGAAGTGTAATTTGAGTTTTGCACTTTGTCCAAAGCAAGGAAACTAATTATATATGTCCTATTTTCATTACAGTAGCCTTGGTTGCTACATGCTGACTTCGTGATGGCAGACCCGGTTCAGAGATGCGGCGCTCTTAACTTATCGAGTGCTCAACTCGTCTGAATCTCCCGCAAGCATATGTTGTCGTATTAGGATCTCCAGTTGGCGTGGAATTTTTCATGAGGAATAGCAACCTTGGAAGTCCTAATATATGCTCATACTGTCCAGATAGGTGAGTTTTACAGCCTACTTTATAGTTTAAAATTAAAATTTCCACTTTAGGAATTCAAATTATAATTTTACCTAATTTTTGATGAGGTTAGTGTATATTCCCCTAGTTCCCTCGCAATTTAGAGTTAATTGTGGTTCGGAAATTCATCTAGCGGAGACACTGTATTTTAGTGGAGAGCCAGAAATAGTTCTTTTAGAGAGAGAGATAGTAAAATAGTTAAGATACGGATGTAATGAAAGCGTCTTTGAATTATAATGTGTAAAACATACAAACGAATGTGAATTCGAAGGTAGTGATGGAAAGAACAGCTGCAAGCAGATTCGCTCAGTCGAATGATCCGAGAAGTGCGATGAAAATGAAGGCGAATGAAGTTTGGGAGATTTTAAAGAAAATGACGATTCTAGACCCACGAGTGAGAGAAAATGAGTAAAATATGAATTTATGTATCTGAAGAATTACATAAAGATAGTATGGAGGAGTACGAGTATAAACGAGGCAAATACCCAGAGGGGCAAGTGCATAGTTGTTAAAATAAAACATTAAGGAATCCAGGAAATATATATTCGGGGATCCGATTCAGTCGAGAGAATGAAAATATGCTCACAGGGGCCGGGGAAATCATGCACGCTACATATTACAAGAGATGTTAAAAAAATCCCTTCAAAAACAGTAGCTGGATAGAAAATGAGGAGATTTACACGCTGATGTAACAAGATAATTGATCTTTCGAAGACTGGGGATCTATCTTAAACACTTTAACTCTCTTGGGGGTGGTTACCCCGAAACCCCCCCTCGTTGCGTCACTGAAGTCCGCTATTATAATGTATTCTTAAAATGGAATTTAAGTGATGCTCACTTTAGAGATCGATATTATATTGGATCGTTCGAGTAAAAGTGAAGATTAGAGTTTATCTGCTGTCCTATATACTCGATCGTATACGATGTATTAGCATGCATATTAAATATAATCTACCTTTTAACTCTCAAAGACCATTATGGTGCAATCTTCTATACCTTCACTGGAACTGTGCCCTAAATTGGTTATTAGTTTAAGTTAATTTCAAATACACATTATAAATAAGTATCGGAAACGCCCACTTGGTCGCTGCGATCGCCTCGTCTGTTTGGAAGGCACTAATGTCTCCTTAACCTCAGTGACACGCGCGTCGAATGAGAAAACGGCGTCGGGAGGCCTTAAATTCTGGGGATGCCCATTTGTAATCTTTGTCCATTGGCGCCGCGGCGTGGAATTTCCTCTTTTGCTGCCAGCATTTGCCGATTCCGCCTTATCGTCGGAGACGTGGTCGCCGTGAAGGAATCCATTCAAAACAGCGCCTTCCATGGGCTAATCATGTCCGTGGGTTGTCTTTCTGGCGAAAGCATTCTCAAGATGGGGAATATTCTCTTGTTCCATGTTTCTCTTTTTAACTATTTCCTCTTAGTAATTTTTAGATGTACCGACCATCTTCCTTCATACCAGTAGTAAGTGCAGCCGTCTCACAAAATATAACAAATTTCTGTTATTTTGCTGTTTCAAATATCCAGTTCTCACACGACAGAGTGAATTACTTTCTTAAATTTTAAAAATAATGTGAGTCGCATTTGCATAGGTTAGGTTTTCAGATACACATATCAATTGCGTTTATTTTACGAAAATTATACGTTGTGACCATGTAGTAACTTTTTTGTAATTGATGACTACAGATAGGCAACAGGTAAAGTGGTAGTCATAGGTGACGGGAAAATAAATAAACAAACGCAAAGAATAACTCAAACCGACAAATCACCTTATCAGAATTGATACTTACGTTGCGGGAAGATATTATGGCGTCATTCTATCCGATCGAGATGAAAAACTCTCTTAAAAATAGCAGAAAGAACACCACTTTTATAAATATATATTAAATTTAATCATTTCTTATCTACTTACGGTTTTAAGCTACTTCTTGCACATGTTTCTATAAGGGTTCAAATTATTGGTGTGTTTATAAGCTATTATCGTTGTTGCGTGAGCGTTCCAAGAAGTGCCAGGAGTTCTACAGACAACTAGAACATTGTCGTATATGTGCCCAACGAATGTGTTTCCCAGTTTAACCACGTCATGCAATAGGAATAAGAATTCGGAGTCATAATCGATCGCGTCTATATTCTGTTGGCGAGGAAAAAACGAAAAGGGTGCCATGGAGAAAAGAAAGCGCCCTCGAAAAGAAATGCGGAGTTCACCCCCAGAGCAAAAAGCTGCGGATTTGAAATATTTATGAGGATGCCGCGTATAGTGTTGGGAGGAGGGTTTTGAATTCCATCGCTGTTTTCTAACAGGCAGCGGCCATAATCAGCGGTTTGAGAGGGCGAAATAAATTTTTTAGGAGTACACGGGCAGTAAGGGCTGGAATCTTCGAATCTTAATTAGAGAAACCCATCTCAGTGGACAAAATTAGAGATTAAAAATGTTAGATTTCTCTCTGTTTCTCCATTCAGATGTGTACGTTAACAAGGCATGAATATACATAACCTTCATAGAACCAGCAGAGTTTATTTAGGGCAGGGGACTCCAACCATTCCACACTGCGGCCCACTTGCTAATTCTTCCCTGAATCGTTTTTTCGTTCTACTCCTGGAAAGAGGAAAAGAAAATTTAATAAGTATCTACGCTAGAAAATGTAGAACTTCGTTTACTTAAGTATCATTATAATGAACACTGTAATAATATTCAAAATAAAAAAAAACAAATATATACACTAGGGTCTAAGACGGCGACTTGCATAAAAATCAAAATATAAACGACTAATAATTGACAATGAAAACTAAATATGTTACATAGAAATAGCTATCGGAGCTGCCCTTCAAATATCAACGGAAAGTTAAGGAAAGAGATTGTATAAAATCCCTGTTTATACAGAAGACGATGTAATAATTATAATTTTAGTTATACCTTTTGTATCGCATAGATATTTCATAGTATACTCGCAACAGAGCCGGTCCCGGACAATGTGAGGTTTAAAAAGTATAGCATTCGTTATTATTCGTAGCTTTAGTGGTCCAAGTTTTCGTGATTTCAGATCAAAAACAATATTTGATTATAAAAATAAGAGTCCCGATTAAACCTGCAGTTCTTCTATAAATTCCGTACGAAGATCATTTCCGATTGAATATTACTAATAAAAATGTCCTGAGATGAAACGCAGGATTAACTTTACAAGCATTTTATATGGAAGATATTTGAGAATCTGTTACGATAAATGATTTACTGTAAAAACAGTTCTGCCGAAGATACAATCTCCGAAAAAAGGTTCCGCATGAGACTTCAGTTGTAAGACATAAACTTCCACACATGAAAATCTTGATTCGATCTTTTAAAAATTTTCCGAAAAAATTCTGTTCGGATTACCCGAAAGTTATCGGATTATCTCTGTTGGGATTTGCGGGACTCTGTTTAAGTTTCCTCCCTTTTCAGTCTTTACAGTTCACATCCTTACAGCAAAACGCTTCTTCTCATTGATGCCATTTCAAATTCCATCGTCACCAGTTGTCGCCTTATCTTCATGAAATCTTCCTTGTTTTCTGCTATCCAACCTCATCTTTACGCCATCCATTCCAAGGAAGAATACTATTCAAATTGTGGTACCGATTCTCTTGTTCTAGTTCTTCCTTTTACCTTAGTTGTTAACTGTCTTATCTTTCCCTTAGAAAATTTTATAGTTAAGTTTATGTGACGTTTATTTTCATCCTAGAATCCTTTCTTTGTCATCTACTAATTTAAAATCCCTTTCAGAATCACGATCCAGCGCACAACTTCCGAGGGAAAAACTTATTAAAAACAGAATCGATGAAATATCTTAGAGTAGCCCCCACGAATAATTTTACATGGAGTACCCACATCCATAATACATGCGGAAAAGCACTTAAGAAACCCGGATTCAAAATTGTTGGTAGGAGCGAATAAAAATTTGCGAGTTTTTGCATGTTAATTTACGTTAATTAGGCCTCACCTCGAATATGCGTGTATTCTATGTGATCTTGCAGTAAAGTATTGTAATCGAGAATTAAACGAGGTTCTGCGGAAGGCGGTACGTTTTGAAAAAAATGTTACCAAAATCAGTGAGCGTTACTCAAATGCTTCGCAGTATGGGAATCTCTAGAAGATAGAAGATTCATGCAAACGCTTAATTTACTTAATTAGTTCAGAGTTTTTAGAAAATGAAACCGATATTGTAAGTCCTCCTTGTTACTTAAGGCCGTTCTATTACCGTGACAAATATCAGAGAAATAGATGCTAGAACTTGTTGTTTCAAGAATTCGTTCTTTCCGCGAGCTATACGCGAAAATCATCGATTAGGGAAATAAAGTCATGGTGCGTGCACCCCCTGCCACACGCCAAAAGGCTGCTTGCAGGGTACATATGTAAATGTAGATACAATGGCTTCGACCTAGGAACTGATGGTTATAAGATATAAAAAAGTAATGATAAGAATTGTGTAAAGGGTGTCATATATCGTTAATCCGAAAGAATAAGAATTCATTTATTAGCAAAAGAAAACGAATTACGCAGTTGGCCGTATCGAGAATGGAGTATATTTTGATGCATTTATGGCCGTATTTAATCTTCGCGGGTCAAAGCCGTTTACATCTTCTATCTCTGGGTTTTAATGATTCTTGTATCCATGCGAGCTGTTACCCTTAGCACCTCTGACCCTTTTTTCATTTAACTTTCCTTTCTTGGGCCACTTTTACGCTCTCGGAGATTTCCTCGTCGATTTTAGGCCGACGCATGAGATCTTCGGTAGCGAAACAAGGCTCGAAAGTGGAACGGGACATCGCCAAAGAAATGAGAAATTCTTTTAAAGGCAACTCTTCCGCGGGAGTACCTCTTCTCTGTCGTTCTTGCATTCCTTCTATTTTTTAAAACACGTCCAGCGTACGTCAGGGGCTCGTACGAAAATGATTTTCTAAATAATTATCTTACGTTTATTTATTTCCAAATTTGTGAGCAAAGCAAAGGAAAGAAAAAAAACTGATGTACCGAACAGTAGGGTTAGGTTGATGCCTAAATTAAAGATGGAAGCTTGCAAAAGTTAAACATGTGGAATATTCATGACAAGAAACAGACATAGAGAAGATATAAGAAGTCCTCAAATAAATGTGTCGTTAACTTAGTACTTGTGCAAAAATTATACATTATGCAAAAATACATTAGATGAAATAACTTTATAAAAATATCAATGTTGTATGAGATAGTGGCCAATGCTTATGACCACATTGAGGCTTATTTTCTTTTGGTTTAGATGTCATTTTTCTTAGTACTGATGGAATTGATTCCTCAGCGATGTAAGGATGAGATTGCTTAAGTTCAACTTTAGGTTTTGGGAATGAAAACAATCCGTGCGTCCTTAGTTACGCAGAAACGGAGTTTTGTTAGCGCCATAGCAACGCACAACGGATATAAGACACAATTCAAATTCAATGGACTATTGAGGGAGCTGTTTTCATTGGACATAAATAAAATCCTTACTGCGTTACTACAGATAGTATAAATTACATTAATTTTCATTGCTTTAGATGGGCAAATCGTGTAGTGCTGAGGTCTCTGAGGCGGTTGCTTATCTGCCACCTCCATGTGTTGGTTTCGGTGGTGTCGTGGTTAGTGTGTTAGCTTAGCAACGGGGGGAAGGGTTTAGTTGGGGACCCGGAATAAAATCCCGGTGAGAGCACGGTTGAGTTGGTTGGGCTCGTAAAAGATTAATTGTGAAAGTGGTTTCTTAAGACCAAAAATGCTCCTAATACAGTCGTCGTCGTTGTTATTATTATTGTTATAATAATTTTTATCGTTGTCGTTGTTATTATTTTATCATTATTGTTATCATTATCGTTGTAACTATTGTTATTATTATTACCTGTTCGTACATATACCTTAGAGTTACGAAGGATGCTAAATAGAGACATAGTCAATGGTATTCTCCACAATTCCAATAATAATATTTAATACTTTAGAATACCGTATAATTGTAGCCTATTTTATGACGGATGGAAAGAGATTTCCGTGTTTACCTTCAGTTCATTAGTGGAGAAATGAAATTAAGATTGACTGAGAAGAGAAACAAAAAAAAAACGCATCCATAACAATCGCGATTTTGACATTATTGCAGAATAAGAGTTGCTCTTATCTCTTGAAATGGAAGGAAGTCATTTCGGGGATTTCCCTTATTATTTTGGCGATTTTAACGGCGATTTTTTTCTTTGGCAAAGATCCAGACGATGTCTTTTTTGCGACCCTAAATAACGTCGGAGTCCGCCAATTGCGAATAAATCAGCCGTTAGCCGCTCGCGATAAAAATTTTACGACCCCTGAGATTGCATTAACAATGACCTGAGGATTCGCGTTGTCTGGATAGTTTTTGCGAAAGTGCGTTGGGCATGTTTTTGCCAATTTCTCCATCGTTCCAACGTTAAAGGGAAACGCGCCTTCGAATGGTATGAAATCAAGCCGACGTTTTTTTGCCGACTTTTGGAGGAAAGAGCCAAATGCGAAGCTGCGGAAAAGGTGAACGACACTCGACATTTTCAAGTGTTTTATTTCTTCCCTGCATTCGTGCGAAAATCTTCTCTTTCTCTCTCTGATGCAGTCTCCTAAGAAACGAATGAAAGATTTTAATCCAAGTTTTCGTAAATAACACTTGGTATGTTATCTTCAACCCCTTTTCCGTCTCCTACCGATTTGGAGGGGGAATGAGGCGAATAGGCAGGATGAGGAGTGAGGCACTTTCCTCTACCAGCTAGAAAGCTATTTGCGGTAATACTCCTCGTAAGTGCGGCGTAATGATAAACACTTTTCATAGAATTTAAAAAAAGGAGGAACCGAAATGAATGCCATTATTCAGCATCGCTCACACCATTCTGGCTTTTATATTATCGCAGCCATGAAATAGACTGATTGTGAGAGCAAAGTATGCGAAAGAATCAATTTTCTCTATCCTGTACCATAGAAATGAAAAACATTTCATACATCAATATATAATAGAAGGAAAAAATTACAGGATTCGCTAAATATAAAATTTTTGTCGAGGTATTCAAGGTAAACTGCTTAATAATAATTGTCTTCTCAAAGACATATTAAATCCGTTGTAAACAAATGCACGTATTTGATATATAATCTTCGCAATAGATATAGAAAGTGACTGTTTATTTTACTACTATTGGAAATATCAACGAAAACATTAATATGTGTAGAATCTGTAAATGGTAGAACTCTTCCTAGTTGTCGTTTGTGTAAACGTAATGCAAATTACATTTTGAAATCGCCATTTGTGACGGGCATTACGTCATGATTGATAACCTTAGAAAATAATGCTCTTCGATGATTACATCTGTCAATTCAAAGAGGAACAATTCATTGAAAAAAATTCATCCTATAAGAGCGAATTTAAGCTATCGGGGACACTGGACGTAGAGATCATATTGAGGCCTGCACTAGAAGAAATAAGTTAAAATTCGAATATTTTTATGAAATACACAAACGTACATCCGATGTACACCTCAGTCCTTCACTACGGATTGAAGAAATGAAAAAGTTTTGAATTACAAAGTATAGTATTTCTAAAAAATTACATTGATTAATGGATTGACTCTTTTACGTTACTCAGCCACGTAAGTTATATATATATATATAATGTTATATATTCTATAAACATATTATGCGGACTTATAAATATAAAATTCCTTATCGAAGCGATAAACAAGAGCATTTTGTTAGTGAGAATTTATTAGCACAGTCTTATTAAGGCCCCCATGTCGTTCAGGGCCTAAGATAGCGTCTATTTTGTCTAATTATAAATCCGCTCCTGCGAATAACGATACAGTATATTTCAATGTATCTTCTGACTTCATTCCCCCTTTTTGACGTACAATCCGTGGTGTAATAACTAATCAAAGTTCTTAGTCGCGTTTGCTGAATTCTCTCCCTCGCATCTCAGAATAAGAATTATTTTTTTTCGCGTAACAAAAAAATAGTTAGAGAAACATTTTGTCTCCTTCCTAGAGGGCGATGGGTTATCAGCGAACGAGAGAGTGCAAATAGATCCCGGTTTCGTATTAATGCTTGTTTTGTATCAGATTCCTGTGACAAATTGCTGAAATCTGAGCCGGCGGCATTGGGAATAGATTGAATCGATTAGGAAGTGCCAACGCAAATTGCCGCGTTGCATTCTGGATTTATTCGGCAGAGAAGCTGCGATGCTCACCGAGGAATCGAAGCAGGGATTTCCACCGAAGATTGGTATTTGCGATCGGATTAGTTCGGATGGAATTGGAGATTTAGCAAATCGAAAGGTATTATCGCGTATCCGATGTCAATACGCAATTTCTCTTCCGTTGCTTTTCCCCGCAGTAGCGTTTGCTTAGATTTCTATCCGCTCGGATATGTTTGCGTGATCTGACCGTGGCCTATCTCCATTTGCGTGCCGAACGCAATTGAATGCGAAAAATGTGCTTATCCTCCCCTCCAATGGTCCAAACTGTGGCTATGAATGTTAAGGTTTTCCTTGAACTCTTCTAAAACGCACGTTCTACTGCTAATATAGGCTACACGAGGTGTAGAATATTCTACATAGATGTACAATATTCTATTCTACATCGGGAGTTCAAAGCCAGTTCGGCGCTTACGCAAGATGATTTTCCTTGTCTCCGCGAACGCTCGTAACGTGAACTACGCATGCGCCACGGTTCCGAACTGCTTCTTTTTCTGCGAATGCACCTCATGTGTTAAATTTTTGCAGTTGTATACATATTTAGGTATAAATATGTATGCAGTAAAAATTCATACGTGGGTGAAATCTCTCGAAGGCTCACTGCTTTAGTAAATACTACGTACACTACAGAAAACTTACCCGGATGCTAATACGAAAAATGAGGATTCAGAGAAGGGACTCCACGAAAAACAAAAGAAAGTGTTCGTAAATGAAGAACTACGCGTAGTAGGACGGCCTATCCCGGCGGGAAATATGAAATTAAGAAATAATACAGTGGATTTGTTAAGAATCTGTCTCTCAAATTGGCTTAACACATTGACCTGGTTAAAGGTTAAATCAACCTACGACACAGTTATTTACTAATTTTTTTATTTTCCGCAAAAAAATATTTTTTGTGCAAAATCCAATTCACTAATATAGAATTTGCGGCAATCAATCAAATAATCATCATCATCAGTTGTTCTGCCGCTTGGAAGGATCACTCATGGTTGGCCTCCATACCTGTCTGCCCTGAGCTATTCTCTCGGCTCTATCCTATTTCCCTTTCATCTTAATTATGTCCTATATTATAGAACTCGTTTTCTCCGTCCGTTCTTCCCTTTAATCATTTCATCTATCACGGTTTACACTCATTCCTCAATGTCCTAACCAATTTGTCTTTCTTTTCTTGGTCATCCCGACCAATTATCTCTTTTCTCTACACATTCGTGACACTTCATCATTCATCAGTCTATCCTCTATTTTATCATATTAAATACACTAATATTAAGGAAACGGAGGACAATTTGAAAATTTTGAAGGCACTTTCCCGTGTTTAGGATAGGGAAAAGTTCATGGTAAAACTACCTAAATTGAATTGTTTCTTATTGCCTTAATTGTCTCTATTTCGTGCTTTGATTTCTTCCAATACAGTCGTAGAGAAAGGAAGAGATTGTGCAAGCAATAAAAGAGAAATTTACGTTTTCTTTCCTTAGAAACGTTTTGACTCGTCTGTGGACGAATCCGATTCAATTCCGAGCCGCGATTCTTCCTTTTGTAGTCGCCTATTGACCAGAAATACATCGAAGTGTTCGTAAACATGTAGTAAGTGTAAATGTAGTAAGTTTAATGTGGGAAGTGCCTTCGCTACGAACGCCACATGGGCCGTATGCCGTTAGCACACCTACCGTTAACATTTTAGACTGAATAATGTGAACTTCCTTTTATGATATTGAATTGGTCACATTGACCCAAGAATCAAAACTCTTCAAGCGGATGAAAGAGAGAGCAAGAAAAGAATACTAAATAAGGTGTGCAGTTGCGTTTTATGTGGTTTACATCTTTTGTGTGGCGTCTTGAAATCCAGGATTGATTACGAGCATTTCTGCTGCAAGAAGGTTAACAAACCCTTTATAAGAAATGCCCACCCGTGTCCCGCGGGCCTCATGCGGCCCTCAGCAATTTTTATGCAGCCTGCGGCTCCTGTTGTATTTATAAGGAAGATCATTCACGGAGCATTGCACGAAATAAAATTTTATGTTAGAAATAACAACATAGGCCCTAAGTATCGCATTAGTAGAAAAGGAGGATTCAAATATATGAAGTTCAGTTATTTCTGGAATTGGGTGATAAAAACTTAAGTTTCGTTAAATATAATAAATATTGATTTCTATTTTTTAGTTAAAGTTTGTGTCGGTACGGTAAATAATTCAGAAACGCAAAGTAATTTATTTATAAAGGAAATAAATCTTCTCATACACTTCCATAGCGCATTTAATTTGACGCAATGGTTCACTATCAACTCGCCAAATTAAATCTGCCATTGAATTGCACGATATGTTTTGTTTCCATAGTTATGGCCGTCCACGAGGTAACGTCTTCGCACATCGCGTTTAATTTATTTATCTACCAAATTTTTTCCGAAAGTCCGAAATCTTGAAAATCAACTCTTGTTCGACCCCTTGACTACAAAAAGGCTGTGCACCCTAGCATCTTAAGGCGCTCCTTTTGCTCATGATAGTTTCTTTCCCTCTCATGAACTTCCTCGACTCAAATGACAGCGGATGTGAAATCGAATCGAGTCTTTCGCGAGCCTTTTGCAGTTCCGAGACATTCCCTCACGTCCCTCGCGAATCCAGATGACGTGTTGTGTGACGCGTGATTGCGGGTGGGCGAGTTGAGCAACGGAGGGCTTCTTTGGGGCGCCCGTCGCCCACTACGCTCTCTCCCACTCTCCTGGAAACAGCGGAGGTGTTGGAACCAACCAATGGAAACTCCATCCACTCTGAATGTTGGACAATATATGATTTATTAATCGGTAGATAAAGATGATTTAATTGCCGTGGCTATCTTCTAGAAAAGATGTTTGAGTTTTTATGTTAACTACTTGTCTAAGTTATCAATTTGTGAATCTTGAAATCAGATATTAAGTGAAATCCAAGATCCGGGAGTTGACTCAGCCTAATATTGCCGAGTGTAGAGTACGATATAATTGATGTGTGTAATGTCTG
>KZ308188.1:1417616-1429503 GCA_000376725.2 Ladona fulva | reverse complement strand
ATAAATTAACACTAAATAACATATTTATGACTTAAAAGAATCCATAGATTTTTTGTATTGCTGATAGTTCAATTAATAACTAATTATCTATTTATCGTTAGTACCTGAATTGGAAGATGGAGTTTTTAACAAAGATTTCCAAAGAATCTTTTTTGAAATCGGAGATCAAGTTAAACATTCTTCGATTGCGATGCCAATTACCATAACCGAAAAAAGTTCCAATATTCCCGATTCCAAACAATCGTCCCATTAATAATTGAAATATATTCCGTAACAGAATGATTGGTTCTCGAAATATCTTGTAACAGAAAAGCGTATTCAGATCGTCGACTTCCTGTGTTGTTAATGGCTAATTTGTTCCTCTTCTGAGAGAGTTCTGTATTTACACGGAAGAACGGCCTAATCGATCATATCTTCATGGGTCCCTTTTAGACTTTTTTCGCGCGGTTTCCTCGACGTTACGTAAATATTGATTTTCGCAGATCGAATTTCATATGCCTTTCACTTTCCACTGAATTATTCCACCGTTCTATTCTACGTCTTTCGTCTCCATTTTTCTTTCTGTCGTTGTTTTCACTCTACGCCGAGTTCGGATTTGGTTCCACTTGAATCCCGAGACGTCATTAAGGAGCTAAGATTAGAATGGCTTCGAAATATAAGAGGGAATATTTTATACGGCTGTTTTGACGGAGTAATGGAGGTGATTGATCTTGGAGCATCTGAGATTTTTAGACCTGCGCGCTCTTCCGGAGCGACTCTGGGATCCGAAAACGTTGGAAATTTATATCAGAAAGCTTTTTCCATTTTACAGCTGTCAATAGTCCTTCAATTAACTATCTCACAGAAGAAAATAGTTGTACTTTTGTGGTAGCGTAACTAATTATTTTGTGATTATCGATGGCGATTCATAAACAATCCTTAGGGTGGTCCTGCTACCGTATGGTGATGAATGATATATTTTTCGTTTTTCTATTGGTACAGGATGGAGGAAAATGTATCTTTTGTTAACTTTTATCTCAGTTTTGTTCATGGCTGCGATGATATGAAAGTTACTGAGTTATGCCGAATACTGACATTGATGAAGGCCTTTCCTTTTTGAATGCTGCGAAAAAATGTATCGGAAGTCACTGTGTTTCACTAACGTGGGCTTGTTCATCTCATAGAATTCTGGCTCAGCGAGGAAAGCAAAGGCAAACTAGCTCACTCCTCATCTTGATTAGTAAACCTCACTCCTTATAGAATGCTACGGAAAGTATTACTTGTAGAGTCATTGTGCTACACTTACGCGGACTTGTTCCACTTATAGCATTCTGTCTCATCGAGGAAAGCAATGGACAACCACGTACCTCACTCCTCATTTGGCTAGTCGCCAAACTCCGTTGCTTATGATGGAGGGATGGGGTTCAAACCAGCCTACGGGCTGAAGATTGTACGGACAGTATTTTGGTATTTAATGAATTTATTGTATGCTTTTGTTTCTAACTTAATTACTAGTTTTCTGCGTTTAAGCGCTGGAATTATTTCTTTTGTTTTTTCTGTAGATTCCTTGTTATATTGATTTTGCGGATGCTGTTGTATATATTTCACAATGAATTATACGAGTAGGTTCCATGCTGTGACAACTGTAACAGCTAATTTATAATGGGTGTATTCACGTAGACGGTTCTGAACCAGTTTGGAACTGCGGCGCATGCGCTGGAACTGGGGAATAAATCACTATCCATTCCGAAGTCAATGCAAAACTTTTGATTATTGACACTGAAACTAAATTTGAACAAATTAGACGATAAAAATGTCGATAATTATAAATGTTATTCAATTCCAATAATTAAGTTATATGGATTTTTACTCTTTTATAGAGTTTGCCTACATTTATTTGTAGAATGCGTCCATGTCTCCCTTTAGTGGGTTAATTTCAAAATATTCTGCGTTCATCCGTTGAAGTTAACATTTAAATTTGTATGTGACTCATTTGTAATAACAACAAAATACGAATAGTATGTACTTTTCCACCAAATTTATATTCTTTTTCCGGATGAGAAGGACATGATGACATTTGATGACTCATGATGATGGAGATCATTCGCCGAAACCGGTCGTCTTCTTTTTTTCCTTGAAAAAGAAAAAGAATTTGTGGAAATGCGCCATTCGTAGCTTTATTGTTTCTGTGATGGACCTGGTACGTGCCTGGCCGCGTGAAGGTTGTTATGATTCCTTATTCCGTCTCTAAATTATTTCTCCCGTTCGTTTGACAGGCTCATTGAAAATCCCATTAAGTAGGGCAAATGATATTCATTTTGAAATCTTTTTATATTTAATTTTTTTGGATTTTCGTTTTATTATTATTACATTTGAAAATGCCGCGATATGGAACCCTCCATTCCTAACCTATGGATCCAACTCCACCCAACTACTTGCAATATGGTGGATATTTTGAACTCATGGTGCTTCCTTGAAATGTAATCTGGTACTCGTAGCCTTTAAATACGGCATACGAAATTCTCTTTATGCCTCTAGTCAGGGGTACAGCCAGGATACATCTATAGGTACGAGAAAGTTGAGAGGACGAAAATATGCCTTCCTTACAGGGGCCAGTATATATCCCACGAGAGATGTCAACAAAAATCCCTTCAAAAACATTAACTGCGTAGAAAATTAGGAGATTTACACGGTTATGTAGCAAAATAATAGATGTTGGGGAACTAGACTGAGGTATCTTTCTTAAAGAATTTAACCCTCTTGGTGAGGGGAATTAACCCTGAAAACCCCCGTTTCGCTGCGCAGCTGCCTCTAGTACCTTGGTGTTGCTGTGCTCAGTTATTTATTGCATTCGCGTCGCTACATTTATATCTGGTTATTTTCGCCCTTATTCGGTCATTTTCGATATTTTATATGAACTCCTCAATAATTTTGCGTTGAATGTTCCAAAAACGGTGTCCTTCACATTTAGCAAAAGAGTTCCGTGCTACTTTTGGGACTCCCCGGAATATTTATTAATAAGACACCTGTACTGGTATTTCGACATCTTGGCTTTCTCCCCTGGAGGAAAAGTCAGTTCCGAATTGAGATGAAAAAGATAACATTATGCGATGAGAAATAAATTAGCGGCGAACATTCAGGATTTCAATATAAATGACCACTTGCCATAATCTAAACAAATGAGGACCCAAAACGAGTACATTCATCCCCCTGGCAATATTTACACAGAGTAATTTCCATAGCCAATGAGTGGTTTCCTGCTCCTCGTATTTAAGCTACTGAATGCATTGAACGCTCTGAAATTTCATCAGAAGTGGATTCAGTTCGAACTTGATTCACGAATCAATATAAGGTATTGTATTTAGGTCATCTATCACTCGTAGCGTAGCTTTCGGTTATCAAAGTGCTTAAACGAGTATATTAAGAACTAACAAACTAACTGACGAGCATTTTAAGTAACTCGTCGTTCGGTCCCCTGGGAGAAGAGACTATTACTTTTTACCAGGGATACTATTTTCTATTGGCAAGAGGTCCTCGTGTGGCTTAACCCATTGGGTAAGTTAAAATGTGATACTAATGTAAAAATCACTTACCTAGCCATAAAAATACAAGATTGTCAGTAGATTAAGGGAGTTGTCTGAAATTAAGGGAGATTAAACTTTAGGTATGAAAAATACTTTGTGAAAATACCACAAATGTATATTTCGCAATTATCGACCGGTTCCGACTAATGAACAGTCATCATGAGATGAAATTATGATTATTAATTATGTTATCAAAAATACTTATCTTTTTTTGAATTTTGGCCGGGAAATACGGTATTTTAAACATTTTAAACATCGTTTGCTGTGTTTCTCATTAATAATGGCTATGGTTTCTTTCCTAACGGCGCTGAATGAAATGCAAATCGGATTTCCTATGCTAGAGTGTCATTTCCGCGTATGAAATCTGTCCTATATAAGTAATTATTCCATTATCTAGAGAGAAATTCAGTCGCACATTCTGCTGGCATTTGCGAAACGTAACGGCTTTTTTGTCTCTCGCGCCACCCACTCCTTGCTGGCTACATGTCCAATTTCAGGAGTACATCACACTCTGTTTAGCTCAAACTTCACATCGTGACGGATTGTCCGAGAACCTTTTTCCTTTAATCTCGCGTGCTCATCATTCACGGTCTCCACTGCGTGCGATTATCCTTGCGAATTCTCCACTTTTTTGCTCGGGTGCAATCTCCGTTATCCACGCCGTGTGCGGTGCGTGTCTCTTTTTTTTCTTTGGGTCGCTCCACTTGCTCAGGTGTTCGCCCTTTCTCTCGCAACTCATTTTTCTCTCCCCAGAGGGAGGGGTAATCGCCCTAATGAACCATCTCCTTGGAGATGCTGCCGCACGGATTCCGTTCGTCGTTTGGATTTAAAGGAAGAAAAGAGGCCCTCAAAGTCGGCCATTATCATTTGCGAGCGTGAAGGGGGCGTAACCTCGGCGGGAGGGCCCAATTCACGAACATTGTAGGGCCCACTTCACGGGAGTTTGAGAGCCTTATCGTTCCATATAACCAACATATGGAATGAGACAGGTTCAGATTCACTTTTGGAGAATCGAATTATATATCGTCGTGTTCGATTATCCGATTTAATCGACCTCGGATGATCGGAAACTCGGATAATACGAAAGGGTCGTCTTACGAGCGTAAATTATAAATTAAAACACGCTATTTTTGTGCATTTCCGAATTACGACTAGGGCTTACAAAGAAATCACATTTAATTTAAAAAGAAAATTAAATTAAATCATTTAAATCAATTTAATTATTTGAACTAAACAAAAATAAAATATAAAGTAACATTTTATAAATAAAATATTTCCCTTTTCCTTCATAATATACAGGGCAGCATCGGTCTGCAAGTAACTTGGTTTGCGAGTGTTTTGGAAGTCGAGCAAACATATTCCATACATTTTGATTATGCGGGCGAGGTCTTGCAATGCGGGCAATCCATGGAGTGCCTATACGCTGGTTTTTTTTCAGGAGAGGGTCACGTGATCACTGCTTCCTTAATAATCATTAATATGTATATGAAAATGTTTAGGTTTTGGAACGAACCATCTGTTTCCATTATTTCTTATAGGGAAACCGATTTGATTAACGTGTGCTTCGGATTACGAGCACGTTTCCGGAATGAATTATGCTCGCAGTCCTAGGTTTGACCAGAGGTTGTCCATAGTCCTGATTTAGTTCTCTCTTCTTTTCTCCGATTATCTGCAGATTGTTTTGCCGACATTTTCTTGTCTATGCTGAATTGGTGCAGTTACAGCGAAAGTAATTTAAGTCGGTATGCCGGTATAAGTGTATGTAAATTAAAAGGGCAAATCACACAAATGTGTACATCGGATAGTACGGAATCTCGTTTAATCGGGAATCGGATAATCGAAACTCTACCGTAACTCTGATTGCTTACTCTATTACAAAATTTATCTCATTTGTGCGACTTTCTTATATATAGGAAGACCACACGATCTTTATATTTGTACAGCCCATTATTTCAAATGTCCTCAACTTCAGATGTATTCATATTTCTATTTTGTCCGATTTAGTGGAGTAAAATTTCGACTTAAAAGTGATTTTTCGTTGTGTCCAAAATTTATTAATGAATGCAAATGGACAATCTCTTTATTATTCCATTAACAGCTTACCCAATGGAAGTTTGTCCTTGGACGTATCCAATGTAAATAACCAATAACCTCCCATTTACGTTGTGATGCAAATTTAATGAATGATATGATTGATTCTCATCATTGATTCCTATTTTATTATTTTTTAATATTTTATTCTTTTTTTTCGTCCTACTCTGCGAACATTTTTCCGTATCGTGTTTTCATCGCGAACTAAATTAGAATGTTATTTAAATTAGAAAATAATCTTTCTAAATAAAGATTAGCTGTTGAATGGAAAATCATTCTATGGTTCTATGTTATATTATATTCATAAGACAGCGATAGTTACCTTTTTAGTGTATGGTCCAAAGTCTATTCGAAGTTATTAATCAGTCTCTATTACAGTCGTACCACTGTCACATACGCCAAGGCAGACTACCTCACTCCTCATCTTGCCTAGTAAGCCTCATTCCTAATTCAAAGCCTTTGGTATCGAATATCTCTAGCTATTCACGAGTTTCGATGCAAAATCATGCAACTGTGTTCTTATATTCACTTTACTGCACCACGTTTGAATGAACAATTGCCCAGGGGATCCCTAGCAAGCTAACGCCCCACTATTTTGCTCTCCTCGTTTACCGTCTAGAACCGGCCCTGGCGGAGGTTCCAACCAGCCCTCGGGCTGACTATTCTACTGATTTACAAGCATTTATTCACAAAATATTCCGTGATTTACCTTCATTTCAAGCATTTACATTATACAGATATGGCTAACATTCACATAAAATTTTTTTCGGAAAAATAGCCAAATTTGATGCGGTTTAGAAACTGTTGAAGGATACATTTCGAAAAGTTACAACACACTTTTCTGATACGATTGTGTGCTTTTTTCGATTTCTCATAGTTTCGGTGATCGAAGCTGAGTTCTTATATATTTTCTATGACACAGCGGAGGACGTCATATTTTGCGATAAAGAGAGGAAAGAAGTCCCCAGTTGCGGGCGAGGTTGGGCGGCGGTCACTGTTTATTTTGTTTATAGCAACGCATCACTGTTTAGATTGTTTATAGCTACGCGTGGGGTATTGTTAGATTATTGACAAAAAACGAATATGATCTAAAGATAGGAGACCGAGACATCGAGTTTTCTGCATCGAAGTCTTGTTGTAAGTGTCTGAAAAAGAGAATGGTTTGTGTTCATAATGTGTACTTGGTACCGTGGCTAACGACGGTCTTAGGTAACGACGCGTCGTTATCTGAGACGTCGCGACGTCTCGGATAACGACGCAGTTTACGTCGCCTTCTGGTTAAGATTGACAATTAAAAACTTATTTATGATTATTCATTTTGTTAATGATAACTTCTGTTGCAAATATAATTGAAAATATTTATACCAATGACTTTTTAATGAGTTTTATCTGCATATCTGACATGCATTATGGTTCTGGAAATTCGCGCCTTGGATAGCGACGGTTTTGGGAAGGCGTACAATGTCCAATCACTATTGACGTTTGATTAGTTAGATTGAGCCGTGCTCTAACTCAATTAATGCGTGGATGGCCATGTAAAATACAAGTTGTACTATATACAGGAATACTTTGGTATTGTAAATGCGTTCGTGCAGACCGTGAAGCAGCTTGCACTCGCGTGTTTTGATTGCTCCGGCTATTTCATCGCGTGACTTACTCTCCCTCCATTCCGATGCATAAATCACCCACCGCGTAATTTGTTAATGAGGATGTAAATCATTTCATTCACCTTCTGAGACTCATTGAGAGAGTCTGCGCCTCAAATTGCTTCCATTGTGATTCTCAAATGAGGAAATCGGCTCTTGCAATTGGTCAATGAGGCGTGCGATGTTAGGCCGTGTCAAATCCCCGCTCTTACTCAAAAGGACATCCGAAGGATTTGCTTTTTCTTTCAAATCGATTCATTTTTTCGAGATTTTTCCTTGAGTTGCAGAAACTTTTCCTTGGGATTTTGGGGACGAATGAACCCTGGAACGATTCTTTAATGCTGAAATAGAATAGAATGAATAGATATGTCTTTATTGCGGGCAGGATTGTTTATCATCACTGTTTATTTTGTTTACAGCAACGCGCGGCGGTTTATTGTTGTTTATCTTGGTTTGATAGTTCCGTTCTGTTTCCATAGGTCCATTGCAAAACTAATTTTATAATAAATAATTTAATTTAGTTCCAACAAGTGATTGTATTTCCACTCTTTTGAACAACAATTTAAAGTAATAATGGCTGTGATTGTCAAGTCTTTGTTGAATACCGCATAATAATCACAATGTATTCAAACTAAGTTGTTAGATTTATCATCCATTTATGAAACAGCCACAATAAAACATAATTTAATTGAAAATAATTTAATACTTCGCGGTTCACGTCCTAAATGAAATCTGTAAATTATTCAGCTCGGAGGACGGTTGGGACCTCACCCCCTCTACGATCAGCTACGAAGAGCTAGGAGTGGGAAGTGAGGCTTACTAGGCAAGATGAGGAGTGAGGTAGTTTCCCCTTGCTTTCCTCACTGAGCAATAATGATATAAACAGCACAAGCCCACGTTGGCAAAGCACAGTGACTTCCGATGCATTTCCCGATATTTGGCGGGATACATAACCAATACGTACATTTTTCATTTTTGTGAAATATGACCAATTTTTAAAGATATTTTGAAGCTGTATCTTGGAAAATTCTGACCATACGGAGCCAATTTTGTGCTTAAGACGGGGAAAAGTTAATGTACTTAAAAAATGTACTCGATTAACTTTTTCTTTAGGACGCATACTGAAGGAGATTTTGAGGAAATACCGAAGAAGGTGCGAAAATGTCGCCGTTTTTTGGAAATTGCGCAGCTCGTACAGGTATTTCNCTGACAGCTTCGATTTTTTATGGTAATGCAAATGGCTAGCTCATTATTCCGTGTGGTGGTACCTCGAATAGCGAACCGCTCTAAACACTTACATTTCGACGAACGAAATTTTTTCTTGCTTCATTTTAACCTTTAGATACGATATGAAAATACTATATAATGGGAAACTGGTTTTAATAATACAAGCTTTTCGAGTAAAGAGTTTAGAACTGGAAAAAATTAGGTTGATAACTATTGAGGTACCACTTTACTTTCATTCCTTTTCCTATGGTGTTAAAAGTTAAAGCACTTAATCGCTCTTACCACTGTAACAAAAGTAATAATGCAAAATAAAGTGATTCGTGACACTCCTATTTGAAACACCTTTTCAGAGTATCCAAAGTTTCACTTTTTAGGGCAATTTATTGGTTAAAAATTTCTTCTAAATTATGGATGTTGTAAATGGACCGCATTTGAAATTCACGGAGGATAACACACAAAGGAAACTACCTTAGAGTTCTTTATTTTTGCTTCTTACATTATCTGATTTTTTATCGAAGAAATGAATCAGTTGGAATTAAAATAAATTATACTTCCTGTTACATACGCCCAAAAATTTTAAATGCTCTCAAAATAAGAAAGGTTTTGCGTAAATTCTCATGAATTGTTAGAGCCTGTATCGTCCCTTGTCGAACTAATGTTCCAAAGACAAAGTTAACGTCAATGTTGATAATTACAAAAGTTAAAATGTAAATGTGTTACGTGTGTTGAAATGGATGCCATAGCAACACGAATCTATGCGGTAACAATTTCGCAGATTCTTTTATGTCTTTCCTATGCAAGGAAAATATCCGTATGTTTTCTATTTCCTTCGAATTGTGTTACGGTTGTGATCCAAATAACGTTTTATTAAAATTAGAAAATTTTAGCCTTTCCATTTGTAGTAAGCCATACGTTTGGGATCCATGACCAGGAATTCCGTTATTTATAAAAACAAAATGCTGATAAATTTGAAATGAAGGTTGGAGATAATTTCGGAAAATAGTTTGTGTCGCCATGGGTACGCTATCGAAGGCCTTCTGCTCCCTTTATACGTGAAAATTCCATTTTCACTCAAATGCTGTTTTTTGGGTTTTTTTCCCGACTGTGGCGGATTTCTTTTTGACCGCTTTCCAATTTCGCCTATGGTTGCTACTTACGAACTGTATTCCTTTCGTTTCCAATCTCGCGAAGGTGGAATGGTAAAAAGATTTGATGTGGTTTTGACATTTTGGACCGATTGTCTCCCAGGTCACTTCCTTTCGCGAATGTCACTTTCGAGTGACTTTCCGTCTCAAGAAACAAATTAACTTGCGGGGCCTAAATGTTCTCTACCTTACAAAGAAATGGCATTAAAGGAGCCAAACTATTTGTTTAGACAATTTTTTTGTGGCACGACGTGAAGTTGTAGTGACTTGTTTAGTTGCTTGGTTACAATGATCGTGTACATTTTCTAAAAACTGAATAAGAATATTCAACAAATTTCAACATGTTTGTACCATCACCTTGACGATACGATTATTTTGATTACCATCTGCATCCCTCACTATTTGTAGCATATCTATTACCTTTCTGTTTTCATGAGTTTTTTGGCCCCACTTCTTGTGTGGGTGTTTTACCGTATCGTGGGTTTTCTCCATAAACCATCAGTTGAGGAGTTTCCCCCTACAAAACCAGTTTTATATGAATGTATATCTAGTTTGTATGTATAAGTTTGATCTATTTATCAACTAGACTGCCTATTAGTTTGTATATACTAATTGTACCAATTCTCTTGTATCTGTGTTTGCTGATTTGTTGGTAAGCTTTGATTTTCTTGATTTAATTGTAGTTTCTTTTTACTACTGTTATTCTATTATCATGTAAAATCTCCAGAGATAAGGTGGAATAAAAGCCGTTTTAGCCTAATCGTAAGAGTATATTAATAATAGTAATAATAAAACTAATACTAGCTTATATGAAATACTTCGTTTTCAAAGGGTTCATACTCAAGAAATATAAAAAATGAGTTGTATTCTAGACTGAAGGATTCTTTTCTTTCGTTTTCGACTATTAAAAAGTGAGCTAAACCTTTAAGCATCTGTAATCTTTAAGATAGTTGTACATTTCTTGAAGATGATGAGCGCTTGAGACGTTTAAAAACCTGTACGACCGACGAAACTGCGACAAATATTCACAATGCCGTACCTACTCAGTGATCGCCGATTGAAGGTACGCAAGACGACTAAAATTACAAAAATCTTGACAGACAATGTCCAGAATCGAGAAATGTTTTATGTATGAGAAAGCTCTGTGGTTGCCGCGATTGTTGACAATCGACTACTAACGCCATCGAATCGTTCGAGATTGTTTACACTTGTTTCCACGCAGTTCCAGTGTGTTTTTCCTTGGTTTCATAGCAACAGATAAAACATGGGTTCATGATTACAGGCCAAAGACAACAGCGGTCGAAACAGTGGATAAAGAAGAGTGAAAATTCACATAAAAACGTTTCCATCTTTAAGAAAAATCATGGCTACGGTATTCTGGAATTTCGTGGTATAATTTTCGTAGACAACCCCCAGAAGGGTGTAATCATAACCAAGGAGTATTACGCCTCACTACTGCACGAATTGAAGTGCTTTTCAGGCTAAACGCAAAGGAGAAAGTGCTCTTTCATCACGATAATGCGCCTCCACGCACATCGCGGGCTTTCGCAGCAAAACTGCATTCCCTTCGCTTCGAATTGCTTTCATATCCGGCGTATTCACCGGATTTTGTTGTCAAAGAGTGCGATTTGGGCCAAAACATGAAGAAATGTCAGGTTGGACGAAGATCAGACATCAAATGATGAGGTTAAAGCGGGGACAAACGCTTATTTTGCATGGTTACCGAGTTTTTCTTTCTGAGGATATTAAAAAGTTGGGAAATCGTTCGACAAAGTGAATTGATTTACAAGAAGACTATCTGGAAAAATGAAAATAAATTAATGTTTTCCGCGATAATCTGTATTTGTATAACTATATTTAAATCAGTGATGGGATTATAACTTTTTTTTTTAACGATTCCGAATTAGTAAAATTCATTATCCTTTGTTACTGCTGGTTTGGGAAGCAAATGCTTCTTAAAGAAGAAAGTAGATTTATAAATAGAACACATTCTTAGAAAAATTATTAATGTAGTTGAAATAAATGAATATGATATTCTTTACATCACAACACTTGGTAAGTTTAAGAAAGAAATGGATTGAATTTTTATTTAAATTATCGTATTTAAGTCCTAAAATTCAGCATAAACATTTATTTAGATTTTATTTTTATATTGCATAAGTTAAATTATATGTGTTAAATTAATATGAAAGGAATGAATTGAGTGTGTTAAAAA
>KZ308188.1:1285013-1413094 GCA_000376725.2 Ladona fulva | reverse complement strand
AAAAAAAAATACACCACAGCAGGAAAACACCCCCAAGAAGGGGGGTGTGAAAAACCTGCGAAACCTACAGATAATTAGCTAAATTTAAGGAGAAGGCAGTTTAAAGAGATCTGAAAGGCAAAACAAGAACAATTTACATAGCAAATACAGATGAAGATACCTTTGCATAATAAGTAGAGGTTATTAACTTATGAATTATCTGAAAAGAAAAACAGGACAGTGGCAGAAATATTAATTGCAAAAAAGAAAAACACAAACAAGACAGTTTTCATAGTTATTACAGATAGAAATGTGTTGAAATAGAGGATAAGCAGAAAAGATTAAGAAGTATCTGAATTGTAAACATGAAAAAGTAAAAAGTACTTTTAACAAAGATAAAAACGACAAATACACTAAAACCGTTACAGTCGCTAGCAGTCGCAATATAAATCTTCTACAATAATCTATGCTACCATATTATTATCTATTTATGTACATATATTACATGGGACAGCGGACCAAAACAGGAGATAGAGGACGGAAAGATTTTACTAACAGGAAAGGATGTGAATGTGTTGGGTTAAGGGTTACTATGGGTCCGAAAAACATTAAAAAATTAGAACACCTTTGTAAAATGAAGCCCTTTCTGTGTATAAATTGACAGGGCTAGAGGAGGAACCTTAATTAATGCGATCCTAATTGATATAAAATGTAATTACTATAATGGGACGGCACATTGCACGAATGCACTGATTAAAGCCCCCCTAGCGAGTGTAAATGAAATTAAAGGTGGCAAAGTGATAGGATCGCATCCACCTTCAACGCTGAAACTTAATGATTTATAGTTTTTGAGGCCTCCGCAATTAGTGGCCTCGAATACGAGGCATAAATGGCATTCCCACTGCGATTATGAAAAGTGACATTATTTTATGAGAGCTTTCCTTTGCGGTCGTGGCCGAGGTGAGCCGCGTTCATTAAAGCGACCTCTGCGGATTTATGTCCGACTCTTCTCCAAGGACACCACTGTTTGTGTACGCGGAAGTTTGTGCAACGTGTATTAATCACGCCCGTTCGTGCCCTATCTATTTCGTAGAGCCATATTTCGCTTTTAAGGACCCACAGTCATTTGTTCTCCTCGAAACTGTCGAGGTGAGGGAGGCCGCCGTGCAGCGGAAATGCAAAGCCTTTATCACGCGTGCATAGCTTAGCTCATAGTCACGTGAACCACGTGAAAGTGCGACTCCGCTCTGGATTCATAATAATATTTCCGTTCACGAAGATAGGATAATTTCAGCGAACGCACGAGTGCGGTTCTATGCTGTTTGATTGAATTCTTAGTGTTATCTTATTCTTCCTCCTTTTTAGTCCAGTCACAATTTTGTGTCAAATTAGACACAAAAAAGGGCTCGACCTTGCAAAAGGTCATGTAGTTCTGATTTTTTAATATGTTGTTCGGACCTATGTGGGTACTGACATACCAATTTTGCAAGATCGAAAGACTTGTGCAATTTGCGCTATTCCAAAAAAACAACTTTTTTTTGCACTTTTTTCCGTTTTTTCTCAATATCTCCTAAATTATGCGTCCTACAGAAAAAATTAATCAATTGTGTATTAACGTACATAAAATATCCTACATTTTAAGTCCACATTCAACTCCGTACGTCCAGAACTTTCCGAGATATGACTCTTCAAATATTGGCCATTTTTTACAAAAAATGAAAAATTTTCGTTTTAGTCTTGTATCTTGCCAAATAACTTGAGAAATACTCATTGCACAGGAAATTTATAAGAAATGAATTTATAGCATATTTATTATCCTTTCATATAAAGTCAAAATGACGCTCGTAGACCCAATAGTTCCTTCGAAAATGGCATAGAAGTAAAATTTTGCAAAAGTGGATTTCTGAAAAAAAAACAAATACTACAATTTTAGCAGAACAAACATCAAAGATATGCTAAGGAAATTAGTTATTAGTAACTTTTGCATGTTTTTGTTGTTGGTGTTGTTGTTACTTTGATTGCCATCCCCTCAAGGACGAAGGAGATTTAAATCACTCTTACTCTACGGTCGGAGGATATTTAAATGGACAAGGACATTTTCAGGTGCTGCGAAGTAAAAATTTAATACTTAGCATTCATAAATCCGAAGCACTTCAAAATTTAAATATGTTCTACTGAAGGATTAGTTATATTTCGTTATTTTTTCGTTCATCTACATTGCGTAATTTGTAATGCAAAACCTTATGATTGTAAACTTCGATCATTTCATCGATGTTTGCTGCGATTTTTAACGCCGATACAACCATATAATGCCTCATTGCGTCCATTTACCACATACTATCATCGTATTCTCATGCTCAAGCTAAAGTGGTTCCTCATCTTATCCTGCTGACCCAGTGAAATTATGCCTGCGGTCCGACTGCTCGATGGACCGAAGGCATCTTTTGCTTCATTTTTTCTCAAAACAAAGTATCACCATCAGAAATGTTTACAGAACACTCCTCGACGCTTCGTAAAGGCAGTCAAAAGCAGATAGGGTATTTCTCTCTCTCTTATTCTCAACTGCATCGTCTCTCTTCCGTTACTTCATATATTGCCCAACCAACCTGCAAATTAAGATTGAATAAGAAGCAAAATAAAGAGACATTAGGGATATTCCTAGAAATCCTTGGTGATTCCTTGGGTAATTTGGAATGTGTTGGGTGTGTGAAAGGACAATGTATCATTACTTTTTTCCAGGGTTCGCCTCATCTCACGTCAGCTCAGCTGGAATCATCCTCAGAAATATACACTGAGAAACTTAAATCCACTCCCAGTTTTCCCTCTGTCTCGAATCTCTGATGCAAAGGTAGAAAGCTCCCGGATAGCCAAGTGGGCAACGCGTTCGACTTCGGCGAAAGCGATCCCGGGTTCGATTCCCGGTGGGAGCCTACGTGCGAAATGACCTTAGCTGTCGAAGCACTTTTATCAATACTACTACTACTACAAAGGGAGAATGTTTCTGCTAGATACTCTTCAACGTAAGCAAACAAGTAATATCTGAAGATGTTTGTTCATGCAATGAATTGTAGATGGGGAACATAAAGACCCTTTTGTTCCTATGTCGCCCTAATGAAATGACGAACCATAGCTTGTCGATGAGGAAGATTAATTCTTTCGCCCGAAAGAGAGATGATGCAGTTGAGAATAAGAGAGAGATAGGGTATCTTAGTGTTATCTTATTCTTCCTCCTTTTAGTAGATCTTGCATCTGTTTCTACCGAAATACTTTCTCCCGCACCTGGTCCTTAGGTGGAGAGGTCCAGCCAGAGCCGCGCCGTCCTGTGGGTGCATCTCACCCGGGCGGCGGCATCTAAAGAAGCGTAGCCAACCATTACTATTATTATTATTTCAATACATTATTTGTTGTTTTTTATGTGAGATAGACACGCCTTATCTAGGAAAGATTATGATGTGAAATTAAAGAATTGCAAACGTTTTGAGGCAAGAATTACGGATAACTCAAGACGAGAGAGGATTGTTTGTGCAGTGGATTTAATCAAAGAATTGGAAACGATGAAAGATTTTCTGGCACAAAAAATAAATCCTTCTTACACTTGGGATGTATCTTTACCAGAAATTTTATCGGAGTATTTCCTAATTTGCAAATAGCTTTGCGTGTTTTATCGTCACACTTAGATAATGATATTGAAAAGTAATGTGAACTATTAACTCATAATGACCATTCACTATGTCAGAATACGGAATAAGCACAATTAATTGTTAAGCATATAAGCATATAATTAATCGTTACTGATGTCTTGTGACCAATGTAAGCTGGTGAACGAAGTCATAAAACACTGGTTTTTCAGTCTTCCAAATAATTTTACCTGCAAATCAGGATATATATATTGTTTTGATATTTAATTTTAAGAGGCGGCAAATTATGTTCGCACCCGGGCGACAGATAGGCCGGGCGCGGTTCTGGGTCCAGCTATCTCTCCACCTCTCAGCTGGTCGTCCTGGCAGACGCTGACCCTCGCAGTACAGTCTTGGGAATTCTTGAATCATCCATTCTTTCCACCTGGTCCCTCCAGAAGTGCCTTATCTTTCTGCCCTCACTTACAATATCTTCCACATATTACGGATCTCTTCATTCCCTATTTCGTCTCGTAGTTTTTTTCCTGTAATGGTCGCAGTGTATTCATTTTAGTTGTTCTGTGAAGGTTCATAGTTCTGGTGAACTCTGCTCTACTAGAGCAGAGATCACCTGAGCTGATCACTGAGGGAATTTAACATACATTCCTCAGAAAGAACCTGAAAATACCTGAATAAATACAGAGAAACAATCAGGAACAGCATCCTCGATCACACAATATGAATATCTTCTGATAAAGTTAATTATAATATCCGTCCATTTCACAGCTCAAGACCAGCCGCTTATTATTATGAAACCCAACGGAAACCCATCGTAACACAACCTACTTCTGAGCTCAGTGATTACTTAAATTTAGATTAATATAATCAAAGCAAAAACTTACAGCACAATGATGGAAACGTATGCCCGACGTGTTTCTGATTTCTTGATTTCCGTTTACCTCCTCAGGATTGTATTTGAGTAAAATAATCAATCGATTTTATTTTGTGAAAGACGTTTAATTCTTCAGTATGTCCCTAAGTTTTTCTTGCAGGATTAAATGAAAATAGGATTAAATATATAATGGTTAAATATTTATTACAGTAGTGTACAATATTACACGCAGCACTATTTCTCCGTCTATGCAATCTTTAATTATTGCTATGTCGTTTAGTTGGGCCTCCTTTGAATATACGTGTACTGTATGGGCCGATAAGTGTTGTATTAGAAAAGGTGCAGCGAAAGAAGATAAGTTTTGTGAAGAATTGCTACGCTGAATCAGTGAGCGTTACTCAGATGCTTCAGGACACAGGATGCAATCTTTAGAAGTTAGAAGATATAACAAAGAATATATTTACTGGATAAATTCAGAGAATGCACGTTCAGAGATGATGTAGCCGATATAATGCGTCCGCCATGGAACATAGGCCGTTCTGATACTGCGAGAAAGACCAAGGAAACAGATGCTAGAACGAATCGATTCAAGAACTCATTTTTTCCGCGAACGATACGCGAAAGTAATCGATTACGGGAAATAGAGTCATGTACCCTGCGGCACGCCGAAAGGCGGCTTGCAGGGTATATAGACGTATGCATCTACATCAGTAGTCAAATGCCAGCCGCGGTTAAACAATTTCTAAACAAACAATGTCAAAGCCTCAGAAACCGACCTCTGCCGAACCACTGTCGAGGAAATTCAAACGGTCAGAGCTTCAAATCCCTGATGCATCGGACTCTTTCGTTTCTTTCTCTGACGCTTTCATGAAGATTACATGCTACATCGTCTGGGTTTCAGCAATCAGCGTTTTGTTGTATTGGTTTAAAGATCAATGCTAGTCGCTGAATATTCAGAATACATTAAATTAAGCAAGAAAAAATCACCTCAAAAAAACTTATTCAACCTTAGATCTTACACCTTTGGAAGTGATTTCGTTTGGAGTCTTCCGCAGGCCGCACAATGTTACAAAATGGGCCGCATGCGGCCGACCAGCTTAGTATCTGATGACCAAAGGATCGACCTCACGAATTAGAGAGTGTTACTTGAGGTCGAATCTGTTGGAGGCTTAGAGGAAAGTCAATGGTATAACTGAAGGGAAAAATCGATGGCAGTGAAAGGGATTTAATGATGGAGATTTAAAAGGAAAAGTGACTCAATAAGGAATGGAAGAACATCGGCACAAGAGGTCACTTCGGGTAATTATAGAAGACTTGCCCTTGGATTGAAAGACGTTAATCTTGTTCCTGAAAATGTATCCATCAAATCTTCTTGTTTTGCCGTATTTAGAATACGATTTTGAAGCAATTCTTTCACCAATAACAAAGAAACGTAATCAACCTTGCATTCTCCCCATTCATTTTAATTAACACCCGTGATTTCGTTATTCAATCTTACCTGGTGTTAATTTAGATTTTTCAGTCAAAAAAACGAAACCGGTAGTAATTCTTTGTACATGTTATGATTTCGATGTAATCAAGCTCATTGCTTGAAAACTTGAAAATAAGACATTTTAATTTATTTTAAGATAAACGGAACGAACCAATAAATCACAGTTTATTTATAGCAATCAACAATGGAGCAAAATGAAGCGGGAGGAATTCTTTTTAAGTTCTAAAATATTTTTTGCGTTTTTTGTATAAGATAGAAAATTGAAATTTTTAATTTTGAATGAATTAAATAGCGTATTTATTTTGGGAGATATTGAGAAATCCCGTGACATTATTGGTTGCATTAAATGAGATTTCTATTAACTGAACACTACCTGGTGATAGTGATGATTATCTGTCGGGTGATATTTAAAGTGGTAAAGAACGTACCATTTCTTNGAAATCCCGTGACATTATTGGTTGCATTAAATGAGATTTCTATTAACTGAACACTACCTGGTGATAGTGATGATTATCTGTCGGGTGATATTTAAAGTGGTAAAGAACGTACCATTTCTTGCTTGCTTGATTTTCACCGTTCTCCTCCCAAATCTGTGAATATCATTACGCTAAAACAGGAATAAATTCCTTGTCCCAATATTTTTTCTCTTTTTAAATTATAGTTTATGCCAAAAAATTAAGGGCCAGAATTTCAAGATCAATTTAAATCATCGGATATTTTAGGTCTCATCGTTTTGTTAAAGTAATTATTCGGGTAATGTGGAGCATTTTGGCCATCAGACATGTACTTGTTGGATTACATGTCTTCGATGTAAACTTTACATTTCTTCAATTAGTGCATACCCAAGGGATTTTGTCTTATCTCGGAGTAACCCTCACGAATAGCTTAACATGGAGAACCCACATCCGTAATAATGTGAAAGAGTACTTAAGAAACTCGGATTCGTGAAGAGAAAAGTCGGTGGAAGCGAAGAAAAGTTCGTGAACAATGTTATTTTGCGTTAATTAGGGCCCAACTTGAGTATGCATGTAGTGTGTGGGTAAAAGAGTGTTGCATTCGGGAATTAGAGAAGTTATAGTCCTTTCCCATCCTTCCAAATAGAAAGTACAATGAAAGGTGACACGTTGCGTAAAATATTGCAACGAAAAATCGGTGATTACTCAGATTCTTAAGGATTCAGGATGGGAATCTCTGGAAGATGGAAGAGTTGAACAAAGACTTAATTTAGTCAGTAAGTTCAGAAAGAGTACGTTTTTAGAAGATGGAGCCAATAATATACATCCTTCCTGTTAGGTCGTTCTGACACTGACAGAAATATCAGAGAAATAGATGCTAGAACGAAATGTTTCAAAAATTCATTTTCCCTCTAATCATACGAGACAGTAATCAATTTAGGATCGAGTCATGCTGCACCCCCTGCCATACGCCGAAGAGCAACTTGGATGGCACATTTGTAGATGAAGCTTGGAGATAAAATGAACCGATTTACTAAGCCCAAATACTTTCTCTATTTTAAAATAATGTCAATCTTCTCGAGTAATTCCACTAAATTACAGCGCTTTCACGCATCGAAATATCTTCGATTAATGTCCAGCCGTCCGTAAAAGATCGTTGACGTAATAAATGTGCAAATTTTTTCCCATTTCCCTGTTTTTGAAATCCGCGAGAGCTTCCGCATCACTCGCTAAGGTCACATTAATTCACGCATCGGCGGAAGAATGCGTTCCACCAAAACAAAAAAAACAAAGAAGAATCGTTTCGCATACTGTCACGTCACTTCGTTCACTCTCACTTTTTCAGGGAACGGTTTTCTCCTCATCTTACATCAGAAATGTTTACCTAAAGATCAGTGTCGGGCTCCCGTAGTGGGCCACGCGTTCGACTTCGGTGAAAGCGGCCCTGGGTTCGATTCCCGGTGGGGGCTTTCGTACGAAATAACCCAAGCTGTGGAAGCAATTTTTACAATAATACTAAAGTCTGGTCACTCGTAGTCGTCGTGAATGGCTTTTTTTCATAAATTATGTGAATAACAACCAACGCTGGATTTAGCCAATTAGCGACTCGATGAATGGATATCGGGAAACTTTACAAACGACTGTGTATGGAGAAATATTCAGAATCTAGAACTGTTAATTTTGTACAAAATGTTTAGATAAATTTCATCGCTGATGATTTATTCATCAATAAACCATTAGTGTAACCATTTCACGTGTCAGTAGTATTAGTTTACTTCAATGTCCTCGTTCTTTCCTTAATTCGATACGGATCGATGGACTGGTATTACGTTATTCCAATGCTAATTCGGTCATTTCGTACGATTCATTCATTATTTTGTGTCTGATGTCCCAAACACGATGTCCTTCACATTTAATACAAGAGTTCCGTGCTACTTTTTGTTACCAACTCCGCGGAATTTTTATCAATAAGACACCTGTACTGGTATTTCGACATTTTGGCTTTCTATCCCGGAGGCAAGAATCTGTTTCGAATTCGAGTAAGTTGATATGACTAACGGGTTATTCATCAAGAAATCAATATTAATGTTTCACTCCATACGAATAAAACGACGAATAGCAAACCATTTTTGCAAAAAATAGCTTGACGTAATAGTAATAGTAACATTATGACTTTATTCGGGCGAGATGGAGACTACCAAGTCTCTTCNAGACAGTAATCAATTTAGGATCGAGTCATGCTGCACCCCCTGCCATACGCCGAAGAGCAACTTGGATGGCACATTTGTAGATGAAGCTTGGAGATAAAATGAACCGATTTACTAAGCCCAAATACTTTCTCTATTTTAAAATAATGTCAATCTTCTCGAGTAATTCCACTAAATTACAGCGCTTTCACGCATCGAAATATCTTCGATTAATGTCCAGCCGTCCGTAAAAGATCGTTGACGTAATAAATGTGCAAATTTTTTCCCATTTCCCTGTTTTTGAAATCCGCGAGAGCTTCCGCATCACTCGCTAAGGTCACATTAATTCACGCATCGGCGGAAGAATGCGTTCCACCAAAACAAAAAAAAACAAAGAAGAATCGTTTCGCATACTGTCACGTCACTTCGTTCACTCTCACTTTTTCAGGGAACGGTTTTCTCCTCATCTTACATCAGAAATGTTTACCTAAAGATCAGTGTCGGGCTCCCGTAGTGGGCCACGCGTTCGACTTCGGTGAAAGCGGCCCTGGGTTCGATTCCCGGTGGGGGCTTTCGTACGAAATAACCCAAGCTGTGGAAGCAATTTTTACAATAATACTAAAGTCTGGTCACTCGTAGTCGTCGTGAATGGCTTTTTTTCATAAATTATGTGAATAACAACCAACGCTGGATTTAGCCAATTAGCGACTCGATGAATGGATATCGGGAAACTTTACAAACGACTGTGTATGGAGAAATATTCAGAATCTAGAACTGTTAATTTTGTACAAAATGTTTAGATAAATTTCATCGCTGATGATTTATTCATCAATAAACCATTAGTGTAACCATTTCACGTGTCAGTAGTATTAGTTTACTTCAATGTCCTCGTTCTTTCCTTAATTCGATACGGATCGATGGACTGGTATTACGTTATTCCAATGCTAATTCGGTCATTTCGTACGATTCATTCATTATTTTGTGTCTGATGTCCCAAACACGATGTCCTTCACATTTAATACAAGAGTTCCGTGCTACTTTTTGTTACCAACTCCGCGGAATTTTTATCAATAAGACACCTGTACTGGTATTTCGACATTTTGGCTTTCTATCCCGGAGGCAAGAATCTGTTTCGAATTCGAGTAAGTTGATATGACTAACGGGTTATTCATCAAGAAATCAATATTAATGTTTCACTCCATACGAATAAAACGACGAATAGCAAACCATTTTTGCAAAAAATAGCTTGACGTAATAGTAATAGTAATATTATGACTTTATTCGGGCGAGATGGAGACTACCAAGTCTCTTCGTACATCTAACACTTCGTCGTTTGAAGTGATAAAGAGATAACTTTAAGGAAAAAAGTACAAAGAAGTAAACGACTTTATGGGTTTACTAACCTAAATTAGCGCCGATGAAAAGTACACTACAGCAGGAAAACACCCACAAGATTGGGGGTGTGAAAAATCACCGAAATATACTGACAGACAAAGTTTTTATTAAAAAAAGTAGGTTAAATTAGATCTTAAAGGCAGAAAAATGGTACAGATACATTATAACATGTGCAAAAAAAATAAATTTTCATACAAATAATCCGGTAAATGAGCTTATGAAATGTTAATATTATAGTCTGCGGAGAGTTTGTTGAATTGAAAGATGAAATAGAGTGTGACTGTAATAACGAGAGAGAGGTTTATTATGGTTCGAATCCGGTTCTGGTAAATGCTCTGATATTTAAATTTGTAAACTTTTTCGAAATTTAATTATTAATTTTCTTCCGCGAAATGCGGTCGGCATAAATCAACTGAATATCTACCCTGTTCCCGCAACCGTATCTTGGCGTATGGAATATTTATAAATGAGAAAAATTTTATCCCCTTGATTTTTATTTCTGACTTTTTCACAAGCTGCTGAGGTATAAGCGATGATAAATATGGCGTTCATTTCGGTCACTCCACATTAAATGCTAAGGGTTATTCATAGGGCAACTGTGATGCTCTTACGAGGAATTTTTAACCCAATTTAAGCTCAGTGGCGAAAGAAAGACCTCACTCCTCATCTTGCCTAGTCGCCTCATTCCCTCTCCAAAGCTTTTTATAGCTTCATGTGAGTGACTTGGGGGATTGACTGCGGAACCAAACAGCCTTCGAGATAAATAAATAACGTCTTTATTTTGGGCGAAATTGAGACTTTAAAGTCTCCTCTTCCATTTAACCCATAAATACTGACTGTTCAGAGACCTAGCTACTCTGTCGTCTTGCGAGTTTACCAAATGCCTTTAGAACAGTACGTCTGCTTATTCTAGCTGTTTTCTTAGCTAAGGTTGGTTTGGTGATACTGTCCCTGGGGTTAGATGTCTCATAAACCATTCAATTAGATTCGGGTACGGAGGAGGATTCCTACTTTAACCTAATACCCTTTATCTCACGGATAAATAACCAGAGAGACAACGAAGCTGGTTAAATAATTAATGAATTCAAACATGAATTTTACTTAAGGAATATTGATTGTTCCTATCCTCTGTGCTCATTAGAAGGGTGCTGTAGTAATTTAAGCTTAATCGTAAAAATCTTCATAATCTTAATTTAATAATAATAATGATAGTGATGATTATCTGTCGGGTGATATTTAAAGTGGTAAAGAACGTACCATTTCTTGCTTGCTTGATTTTCACCGTTCTCCTCCCAAATCTGTGAATATCATTACGCTAAAACAGGAATAAATTCCTTGTCCCAATATTTTTTCTCTTTTTAAATTATAGTTTATGCCAAAAAATTAAGGGCCAGAATTTCAAGATCAATTTAAATCATCGGATATTTTAGGTCTCATCGTTTTGTTAAAGTAATTATTCGGGTAATGTGGAGCATTTTGGCCATCAGACATGTACTTGTTGGATTACATGTCTTCGATGTAAACTTTACATTTCTTCAATTAGTGCATACCCAAGGGATTTTGTCTTATCTCGGAGTAACCCTCACGAATAGCTTAACATGGAGAACCCACATCCGTAATAATGTGAAAGAGTACTTAAGAAACTCGGATTCGTGAAGAGAAAAGTCGGTGGAAGCGAAGAAAAGTTCGTGAACAANCAATGTTTGAGCTCATCATTATGTTTTCTTTTTTATAAAGGCACCTGCTGACAAGTCTTTTGGCTTAGCAGGACCTATAATGATTGTTCTCCTTATTTGTACATAAATATTGTACATTTCTCATAGTTTTATTTGCACACATGTTTGTCACATTATGCTGATTATGTGAATGTATTTTGTAAGCTATATTTTATTGACTTCCTTATGACTTTGAAAGGATTTATTTTAAACTGTATAATGACTGAATAAATAATTTATTTATAAAAAAGGTTTGAATCGTCGCAGTTTCTGATATTTCGATTTTCCCGTTCTGGCCGAGCTGATTAAATTTTATATTTTGCGATAGCAAAGTAGCATTGGCTATCAGCTAATGGAAGCTAACGTCGGAGGTGGAATACAATTCGGGAGACCTTCTTATAAAGAATTTAGGCACTTCACATTCCGTGTTCTCATACGGGTCGGATCGATATGGAATCTCCCAAAGAGTATTCGAATGTGAATTACGTAATCCCTCCTTATGTGGCTTCTCGATGACACTTTTTCCTCATCGATTTCCCGAGAGCACTCTTCCGACATTCAATTCCTTCGTATTTCGCCTTCCAGGGTCTCTCTTCAATGAAGTCACTGCTTATTGATGGTTGGAATTATGCGAAGGATATAGGGCTCCCGGATAGCCAAATGGGTAGCGCGTTCGCTCTTGCTGAAAGCAGTTCAAGGTTTGAATCCCGGTGAGGTCTAAAAGTGCGAAATTATCTCAGGACTACGAAGGATATTTCTTGAGGTAAGAAACTGTTCAATTGCTAAGTAGAACTGGAACTTCACCCGGTTCCTTTTCTTTCTTTACCTCAATCCTTTGTACTTTTGTAAAATTAGAACTCTAGGAATTGTATTCCTGTGAAAATGCCCGAAAACGCTCCTTAAATTTATGATAATGTCATCCGAGATGAATAAAACCTTCATAAAATAGAGAGCTGTCTTTGGGAGGACAATAGCTGAAGATGAAAGAAAATAAAATTGAAATATGACTTGAAGTGGCTATTTAGATGTTTAAAAACGCTTCGTAATCTGTGTGTTGAAAGATGGCACCAAAATTTATTGAAATTTTGGATTACCGATTTTTTTAAATTATCCTATGTGCATTTCGTAAACAATGTCTTTATCTTCAAGGGTATCCCCAAAAGAAATGCCCTTTGTAGACACCCGTGAAGATGGAAAAATTGTTTCCGGACCAAGGAAAACGGATATGGAAAAAGTCCTGGTCCTGTCAGACGTTTTTCATGTCCGTACCTTTTTGGAATTTTTCCTAGATGTACGCCTTCACGTGCGAAGTTACCTCTACCCTTTTCCTTGTGTGCGCATTGGGTATTTTCTAGAAATTGGTAATCTAAAATGTCTCCAAAGGCGAGTCGCAACTGCCGACTTACGTAATATTTTACAACTTTAATAGCTAGAGGTGTTGGAACATTGTATGAATTTGGGTAGCAAGTTGCGGAAATGATGGATAAATCAGCTCGGAATTGAGTGAAGAATGAGAGAGTCATATGGAATCTTCGGGAGCAAATGAGATGAGATCTGGAGACGGTTTGAATGAGATACATATTTGGTATCCATCCTGACGAATACCATTTGGTTGATCACATAAGAAGGAATAGATCAGAAGAAGGCATGAAAGAGATACAAAGTTCCTATCTGGGTTCAGCATTCTGAAAAAAAAATTGGCAAACAAGATAAGAAACGGCAGGATTAGAAAAGCTGTGGGCATAGAAAGGTACACAATGAACGTATACATTGATTGATGAATATATAATTCTATGGTGCGGATAATAGACCGCCTTTTCTCACAAGTTTAGTTGAAGACTGAGAGACAGTAGTAAGGGGAAGACCAAGTGGATAGACATTTCATAAATGGATAGGATTTAACATGTCATTGGTGCAACGGATCAAGTAGAAACAGCTTGGGATGAGAAATATCGAGAAGGTAGAACAAAATAGCAATTACTGACTCGGAGAAACCGCAAATGTAGAAAGGAGAGGGTGAAGTAGATGTTCCCCACCACAGTCATAGCACAGTTCCTGCTTTGTGCTTTGAAACAGCTCTTAACTCCAGCTCGTCTGCAAGAGATATCTGGGGTGGGAATACAAATCTTTGGTAGGTGCGTTACCTTTAAAGCGCTGGTCTTAGACTGGCTTTCTGTATCGTTGGTTTTTCATTCTTTCCAGTTCATTCATTTGACATTGAAGGTGAGAGTTGGAATTTCTCTCTTCGTTTCTTTTATTCTTGCGTGAAGATGTATTAGGGCCAGCACTTCTCGGCGATTCTTATCAACAGTGTAACTAGGATAGCCAGATAAAACGGTCAATAGAGGAGCAATATAGTAGCCCCCGGAGTATAGGCAACATGCATTCCACGCATTTCGTACTGACAAGGGTAATTTAAGGCGCTACCTTAGCAAAATAGCCACGTGTTCCACCGGTGGCGCTAGTAACGTTGAGATCTCGAACTTGAGCTTTCTAGGTGGTATTTCTGGTCTCTGCGCCACCATCTCCCTAGTATGTACTGCAGTCTCAAGATCAGTTATCTACGTGTCCTCATTGATTTGCCCTGTTTTTAAAAACGCGTTTCTGAATTAATTAAGGCCCAGTTGGGAAAATAAACGAGTATGGAATGTTTTTAGGCAATTAACACATCCTAGTAGTCTTGAGAAAGTAATTTTCCCAAAAACGTGAAGCTGTACGTATAAGTTTATATATTTGGATTCAAAGCGTTTTGCCTCCAATAGAGACCTTACATACGTACCCTGCAAGCCGCCTGTCGGAGAGTGGTGCATGCACCATGACTCTACTCTCTTATCGATTACTTTCGCGTATCGTTTGCGGAAAATTGAATTAATAAAAAGGCTAGTTCTAGCATCAATTTCCTGATTTTTCTCGCAGTATCTGAACGGCCTATGTAACAGGGAGGCCCTGAGTTCATTGAACCAGTGATTCCAGTCACAAAATTACATCCTCGGTACTAAGTTAAGTGGAGTCGGGAGACAGAAGAGATGTCATTGCATTTCTACCTTTATTTCATTGGACGCAAGAAAGCGGGACATTGCTAAGTCAGTGTAGGAAGCGGGACAAACAGGTTAGAAGTGGAATGTCCTGCCTAAATCCGGACGCCTGGTCGCCTTGAGTGTAAAACAGAGTTGCTCTTCGTTACTTTTGCAAATCTGGTTTGGGTGAGTTCTGCTTTGCGGATGTAATTTGATGTAACGACCATATTGTGAAAGGAAGCGAATTGATAAGACTTTGTGATGGGAAGTGAAGAATCTTCATCGCTTGCATCTTCAGGATTCAAACACGCTTACGCAAGTATTTGCGTGTTCTTCTATTAAATATTATTGGAGTTTCATTCAAGGCGAAGACATCATCACGGAATCTTTCCGTGATGATGTCTTTCCCAGAAGTCATGCCTTCGTCGTCGATTATATTATATCCAACGATTGATTCTTCCAGAGAAAGTGAGACTCATAAAAAGCTACCAGTAATAGAAAACACTAAAACAAAGGCCTTAGAACTTAACATCTGAGAAAACTTACAATGGGTTGGGTATTTTACAAGGAGCTATTATGGGGCAATAGCTTTATATCTTGCACATTAAAGACCTTTTGCCGCAATTGAATGATTATTGTGAATTATTGTATTTGTGAATCATTTTGCCGATCATACTTTAATATCGGTCTCAGGAGACACCTGTGAATAGGCATAGGTAACTAAATAAATTCGGCCCTTTTCAGCTTGAACGTCGGAAATGTAATTATCTCAAGTTGAATATGGATAAGTCAAAAAGTAATTGTCAAAATAACACCATCGCCGCTGAAAAGAAGATTATTCTAGATAACACAAGCAAACCTTTCATCCAGATTGTTTGTTTTACTCTTGATTCTGTGGATGAAATAAAATATCTAAGGATAATTGTTGAATTTCATATGAATTTTGGGGGATACGTAGATTTTATTATTCAAAAACTGATATAAAGATAGGTTAAATTAAGACTTTTTAAGAATAAGCAAATTTATACAAATATAATATGACAATTCCATGGACGAAGATCATAATTGATAAGACAGTCCTTTCCAATGATTTTAATTATTGTTCCTCAGCTTTATATGGGATCTGCAGTATAGATATAAAAAACTGCAGAGATTACGAAATAGAGTAATGAGAATGATGCTTAGATGTGGGAAGTTACTTCAATGAAATCCATGCTTAATGCCCTTCAGTGGATGTCTTTGGAAAAAATAATTTCACTGTACGTTTCACTATTAGTGTATTATTTCACTATTACTATCACAAACTGTCGTACAAATGGGTGCCAAGTTATTTATATAACGACTCAACATTAACATATAACCACCATCCTTACGTTACAAGACAAATTTGTAATTTAATAATTCAGAAGCATACATATAAATTTTCTTGGAAGTCAATAAAGAATAATGATTTGCATTATTCAATTATTATTATTATCATTGCGATTATTACTATTAAAATAAGGGAATATTAGAAACATATTTACTAAGAATTCCAACCTTTTTATTTTGTACCTTATCTTATTGTTTTTTTATTCTCTGTATATTTGTTTGCAAATTGTGTGAACTTGTAACTTTGTCGTTTCAAGTGGGTTTTTGTAAATTATAATACTTTCTAAATAGGCCAATTCTACTTCCAAATGTATGCATTATTGTATGTGCTGCTACCGAAGTTTTTAGTGCCAGCTCAGCTTTCCTGAGGACACCTACGTCTAATTTAAATGTTGAATTTGTATTGCCTCTTGTTGAGGAAAGAGAATGACATAGAGATGGATTTGACAACGGAAAATGATGGAAAAGATGCACAGAGGGATAAGGGAAGGGACGAACTTCCTCGTCGGAGGGAATAAAGCAAAATACTGCGAAAGTAGTAGAAATAAAGATGAAAGTAAAGTGAAAGGACATACCTCGAGAAAACATAACTCACTTACTATATTATAAGTGATGATCACGTCCTTTTCTAAGAACGAAGGCGATTTTTTGTGTCTGAAGTCCAGTCTGACAATTACTCAAAAAAACACGGCAGACCAGGCCGTCGGCGTTGCTAGGCGACCCTTCCCCACCGGTGGTAAGGGTAGCTTACCCTTAGACCGGTGGCTAATAAGCGTAATGAATAGAGATTAAAGGGAAAAGATGGAGAGGAAGGTATAATTTGTTAAATGATTGTAAGGGCTTCATCACAGCTATAAGATTGAACTGAATAGTACAAATGAAATTGGTCCAAGGCGTGGTTACCAAAAAGGAAGGTGCATTCGGGTAAAAGGTAACTTAGTTGACAAATAGCTACATTTTCCTATAGAATTACGCAGAGCAAGTTGGAATCGATTATGAAGCCTTAGAAAGTGAAACTTAGTATTTCAATTAAAGAATATTATGGCAGCGCATTATATTCTACTGGTTTATGTGACAGTGGTTCCTTTTCTAATAGATTATCGAGTTGCTCCGCTCATACCCATAGCTGTAGAATTTCCTGAAATAGACAGCCATAATTCATACTCTGCTCCGTCTCTTCTGCAACTGAATTCTGACCTCAAAATCAAATATTTTGCAGTATTTGCGCTTTAATTTTTGCACTGCCTGATCCTTAACAGAAATGTTAAAAGGAATTAAGATTTTCTAATTAGGAACGTGTGAATTCCATGGATCATTCGTTAGAGAAGTTTGGAATCAAATTTATTTTTGTTTTTCGTAATAAAGGCCACGGGCTTTTGGAAATGGAATGGCTGAAATAATCGCTTTGGCATAGAAGTTGGAGAGTGGACTCGTTAAGAAATAAATTGGAGCAATTCGTATAAAATGAAGGAGCCGAATCGTATCTTTAAGAAGGTAGAAAACATGAATGTCGCAGTACGTCTGTCTGAATTCACGTATGATTGAAGTTTTCGCGTCAAATACATACGTATTTCAATGCAGTTTTAACTTAGTCCCTGAGATTCATTTTTTAGCTTTCACTGATGACGTACGCTTTTAATCTTCGGAGAGGGTCAGCGTGGAATGCTTTAAATCCATCTTGTACCCTTCCTCCCCTTTCTGCATTTAAGGAGCAGCTGGTGCACGAGCATGCGTACCTACTGAAACATCAAATAACGATCTGAATTCCTCCGTACTCGGCCATATCGATCGCTTTTAAAGTTATGCACGTGGAATAGAGTATTCCATTCAAAAAGCATATAAATGATTAACGAACATTGGTACCTAGGTTTTTTAAGATTCTTTCTGGTTAATGTCCAACATTCGATAACACACCGACATTAGCGTATTAATTTACCATTGTTCTAATGTTGCTGGCATAGCAATTTTCGTTTCACGAGTGCTCGAATGGGCGTATTAAAGGTTAAACACCATTGGAAGGACTCAAATTCATTGTCCTCGAAATTCGGTTTGGCCTTTTACGTTGGCTTTCTATCGACGAGTGGACAGTTTTGCTGTCGTCGAATTTAGTCCCACAAACTTTGACTGAGCGGAAGGGAGAGATAAATGTCATCCGATGCTCTTTAGAGTGGTGTTGTGTTAAAGAAGATAATTCGAGACCCCTGCTTGTCATTCCCGATTTCGGTTTCAAATTTACATCGCTTTTCGGTGAAAATTCCATGTATTTCTTCGTGAAAATGTCAGTGGCAAACATCTCTTTGAGGATTTAACGTTTAAACAACTTATAGAATGTATGTGGTCCTGCCACCATGTACTGTCGAATGGAATATTTATAATTTGTCTTTCGGTACAGGATAGAGAAAAATCTGTCTTTCATTAATTGTTATCTTAGATAATAAGGAAGCTACTGAGGTATGAGTAATACTGAATAATGACATTGATTAAGGTCCCTCCTTTTTGAATCTTACGCAAAGTGTTACTCGTAGAGTTATTGTGCTTCACATACGTGGACTTGTTCCGCTTACAGCATTCTGTGTTAGTGAGGAAAGCAAGGAAAAACTACCTCACTCCTCATATTGCCTAGTTAGCCTCCTCCTCAAAGCTTTTCGCTATATATGGATGAGGTTCAAACCATCCTTCAGGTTGAAGACTGTACAGGCAGACATAATATACAACATAACCTCAAAATTGTTTAAATTTTTACAATTTTCGTCTCAAAATGTCAGTCTTGTGTTGAAGAGAGAAATTCGTCGTGCTTGTGACTATTATTCTCATGACATAATTTTGTTGCTTTTTTAATCGCAGTAATCAGGTTTTACAGTTGCTATTTTATTATTCTCGTTGGTTTATTCAGTATCCATGATTATTTTCAGTGAGTTCGATTTTCGTGAAGTCCGTTCAGTGACGTAATTCACGGAGAAAAAGCTTGAACTTTTAATCACGGCCTTATGATTTCGAAATTTTCTCAAAATAAAGTTCGTCTCGAAGGAAAACACAGGGCCCTAAAATAAGACCAGGGCCTTGCATCTATTCTTGGCCCCTCAACAATATATTATTTTGGGTTTTTAATACAAAATTTATCAACCATTTTTTTCAAACATTTCTCTTAGTTTTCTAGTTTTGAAGGACACGCCGAGATATATACCACCTAATTATCTCGTAGCATAATATTGATTCTCTTACTTATAAATTTCCCTGTGAAATGCACAGCGTAAAATTTTTATACGCCACAATTTCTCTTGTTTTTTTCTAGCAATATAAAATAAGGAGAAACATCAAAAGACGATAGGATTAAAGATCATGGCACTCTATTTGGAAGAAGCACTCGGAATTAGATGTCGAAGGATATTCATTTGGTAAATTAAGCCTCCAATTATTACTTCCCTTGATTTTACTCCTAGAGATACGTCTCTTCGTGGCCTATGTGTTGTGATTCTTGTTTTAATGGAGAAACAAGCCAAGAAAAAGGACCTTGCTACTCCTCAGGACCCCAAAAATTACGTATCATAGTCAATTTTCCAGTGTGCGTGGGCCCATAAAATTTCCACTTTATTTGGTATCATTGGAACGAGAAAATTGCGGCTTTTCAGGCATAATTTAAATCGTCCATTTTATGACGATGTATCGAAATGGCCTAAAGTGCGACGAAAAGCACGTTTTTAAAGGAAAGGGCGCTATCTATGGTTGTTTCCGGGTGCACTTGGGGCCAGCGCATCGCGGAGGAGGTCGATACGAAAGAGAGGGGAAGGGCGGATAGGGTTAGGCCTCCCGCCTCAAGATGGCGTGGCTCACTCGGCGCTGGACGACCAAAGCGGTGTGGCGCGAGCGTCAGTCCCTCTCGCAGTCTTCCGCGCCCTCCAACAACTTCGATCCGCGAGCTCCGCTGTAGAGAGAGTCGCAGTTATAAGCCGAGTCATCCACAAGAAGTGCTGAGTGTTCTGTGATTGTGTGTGTAAAACTAGAGTTCGCCTTCGCCGCACCAGTGTCCAGGGAGAGAGTTACCAGTCCCGTTTCCACCTCTCGGACTGTAGAAGCAGCTCCCCCTTGGAGAGTGTGTGCTAACCGCCGTTCAAGACCCGAGATATGTCACGGAAGTAAGGAGGTAAGACTCTCTCTCCCCGCAAAGAGCGTTCGCTCTCTAAGATTACGTGTTCGCCCGCGCGTTGCTACGGCGGTCTCCCGACAGATGCTTTCGTTAGTTTTCGGGGAGCACACGGCCCATCGTCTGGCGCCACCTGGGTCGGCTCTCCAGACCGCGCATCAGCTGTGGTCCAGACGCAGATTCCACCGCTTTCCAGAGTTTCCATCGCGACAATTTTGTTTAACGCACGCGTGACGTGTCTGAGTGAGATGGTGATAGGTATTCACATGGCCGCCATCATGGCTAGGTGTCGAGTGCTGGAAGAGCGGCTGCTTTTATCGAGGTATTCATTTTCAAGGCCATAGATGTCGATCAGCTGCCGTCCGCCTCCACCCGACAAACCAAGTTTCTCTCCTTATGGACTCACTCAGTCGCTGGGTTTTTTATAGAGGCGGGTTGGAAACAGTACCGCGTATTCCCAACTGACGGGTTTCGAACGTTTTTAAACCACCCACTCGTGTTCGAAGGCGTTGAAAGTATGCAGCCATGCAAATTGGGCGATTTTCAGAAGTCCGGTATCGTTGAAAGTGAAACTGAAAGTAATTCCCACCATCATTCCTGCGGCGTGTTGAATTTGTTTATGGTATCGTTGTTGCTGGAAAACTGTCATTCCTTACGTACTTTTGGTTGGATCAACTAAGAAAATTGTGCTGTTATACCTCTATATCTCTACCCAACCGTATTTTAATCAGTTCTATCGGATATTTGTTTATTTTCGAACTTACGGTTTTCCAATGTATGTAAGTAAACAAACTCTGTAGTCAAGAAAACAAATTTGTAACCTCTTAGCAACCCAGCCTAAACAACATACGTAACTGATTTTATGTGACAGAGTGGGCATATTAGTATAAGCACATACAGTATTTTGCGTACAAAGCATTCGTTTGCCCATAAAATTCACTCGTTCCGTTTCCCTCAGCCTTTCGTTTTCGCAGTGCATAATCCAGGTGTCCGAAACGAATATGGAGGCGCGATGCTGTGTCCACAATGCAGTAGATGCACTTTCCAAGCCGTATGAGGTGCATACATTCACCCTCCACTGTTACTACACGGTTTGAACCATGAATTATGCGTAAATAGCGTTTTTCTCGTCACTCGAATCTCTCCTTATTTTAACGAAGCGATGCATTGGAGAAATAATTACAGGTATCTCTCGCAATTATCTGTGTTTAAGAATCGATTGCCTTAGTTCGCGAATAGCGGCAAATCAGCGATTGCACATTTCTCGATTCAATTTGTTATCGTCGATTATCTCGATCGTCTCACCTTAATGACTTCGTGAGTTCACAAACGAAGATATTTATCTTCAATTTAGAATCCATTATTGTATCATTCGGTCGTAGGTTATCGGTTACTACGGACTCAACTTAAGTTCAACGTTCTTTTAAGCCATTTAGAATTATTTATTAAAAAATATTACCGAAGAGAAGAAACACGGAATAATTTAATCCAGCCTCTGTAAATAAAGCGCCAGTTCAGTCATTTTACGAATTAAATGTGTAATTCCAATTTAAATTCTTGTATCAACTTGTCGTAATTTTTATTCTGCAGAAATAAAAAACACTTTCTAATGTTCCAAAGATGTTTTACTAAGTGTTTCTTATTTCTGCCGATAGTGGAATTCCACATAGTGACGGCTACCATCATTCATCATACTCTGTTTTGATTTATAAACAAGTCAAACGTGCCATGGCAACAGTGCGTAGCGGTGTGTCCAAGCAACAGAACATTCAAATGTGAGATGGTTTTGCTATTAGAGTGCGAGATACCGCTGTGGAAAAGAGAATTGGTCCAAAGAGTCGCCAGATCTCTCGACGCAATCACTTAATTGGCAGCCATGATTTACAGTCGCGCTAAGAATTCGCTCGCGACAGCTCTTAAACGAAACGCGTCGAAATTTCCACGTGTCTGTCCTTAGTTTTCGTGGGATGCGTGTGCTGGACGGTGACGTGCGCGTGCTATGGAAATCCAAGCCTCCGTTATCTTCGCCTCCGCAGAATCGAGCGATTTCCGCGCGTCTCCTTGAGTTCATTTGCGACTCTTTCGTCACCGCGCGATTACTCGCAACGGGAATTTCATTTCGAAACGAGCGAGATCTCGTCGCCCCAATTTTCCGTTTCGATTAATCGAAGGGCGGCGCTGAGAAAGTCTCGAGGCGAATTGAGGGTCGAGAAACACTTTCCTCCGATTGCGTCCGTGAATGCATTTCCCCTCCAATGCGCTCTCGGCCTCCCCCTCCCCCTAACTTATTGTCGACTTCCCTCATTGTTCATATCGAGGCGGCGCATTGTTTGCACTGCGTGTCCGGCATTGTTAATAAAGGTCTTTGTTTAGGTCGGGGACGTTAGCCTCCTTCAAACCACACTTTTTCTAACGAAGAGTTGTTTTAATGTGATGCGATGGCATTGCTTTTTAATCCAGCTGTTGTGTTTTGCGATATCCTAGGACAGATTCTCTGCAATTTCGCAGTTTGAATTCCCAACTAATATGGGTGATTTGTCGATGAAAAGTTTTTTTTAGATGTATGCTAGCCGTTACTTTTATTTGGGGGTAACTGTGAAGTTAGGTAGTACATATATGTTTTGCTGATTTATTCAGGCAATGAATTATGAGGTTTCAGATCAACTCCTTATCTCTTATAAATCACTAATTACACCCCTACTATGGAACAGAAATCATAGCTTCGTTCAAGAATTACGGAACAGTTTTCTCAAGGAATTGGTTTATCATTAGTTAAGTATTAGCGTAGCAATTACTTCCTTCATCCGTGTTGTCTGATTAACCATTACGTCGCATTTAGGGATCTGTTACTTTTAGTGTCGATGGGAAGAGTTGAAAACACTGGTAGTCATTTCTGTCAGTAAGGTAAAGTATTCAGACTGAAGACCGGTTGGGACCTCATCCTCTCATTCCGACCACCAGCTACGAATAGCTAGGAGAGGGAAACGAGCCTTACTTGTCAGGATGTCAGGATGATGACTCTACGAGTAATACTTTTCGTGACATTGCATAAGGAGAAACCTTAATTAATGCCATTATTCAGTTTAATTCATAGCACATTAGCTATCATATCATCACAGCCATGAACAATACTGACAATGAGATAAAAGTAAATTAAAGATACATTCTCTGTACTTTACCAAAAGACAAATGAAAAATATTTCACTTATAAAGATACGATTGCAGGATCGGTGGTGATGTAAAGTGGAAGAGAATATATTTGGTGGGTCAGAATTATGTCAATGATTGGTGTAGGAAATCATGTGACTGAGATGGTTATCATTTGACGGAAATGAGGCAATTTAGAAGTGCGCCGAGTCATAACTTTAGCTCCCCAAAGGACTAAACGGCGATGCAGTTCTATTTCGTATCACTCACGTGTTGATTAGACAGTATATATATTTATGGTAATCACGATTAACTTGTTCACGAAATTCATTTCCGGCGCACTATGCCACTTGTCTTTCCTTCTTTTATTTCTATTTTCACTGTACTTGTTCTTTTTTAATCATATACCCTGTTTCTATGCGTTTGGGAAGTTACGAAAGTGGGGCTCCTGAATAGCCAAGTGGGCAACGCGTTCGATTTCAGTGAAAGTGGTCCCGGATTCGATTCCCGGTGGGAGCCCACGTACGAAATGACCTAAGTTGTCGAAACACTTTTAATAGTACTACTACTAATAGTTACGAAAGTGTATGGAAAAGCATCCGATGTAATGGCGTGAAACTTTGAAGGACTAAAAGAAATCTTATACTCTCTTATACAACGGCCTTAAACGTATGTTTTGTCTTGAAACTGAATCCGATTATGTAAATACGATCGTACGTGCTTAAGTTATAAATCACAGATGCTTGGGGACGGAGGATGGGAATCCTTAGAAGTCAGAAGATTTAAACAAAAGATATATGTGTCCTACAAGTTATATAGGCCGTTCTGATACTGCGAGAAAGATCAGGGAAATAGATGCTAGAATGAATCGACTCGAGAACTTATTTTTCCGCGAACGATACGCGAAAGTAATCGATTAGGGAAAGTGTGTCATGATCCATTCACCCCCTGCCACACTCCTAAAGGCAGCTTGCAGGGCTCTTACATAGACATCTATGTCCACCCTCTCAGGAACATCGTCAGTCGTTCTTTTCGTACCACTTCCAGTAGATGCCGCATTCCCAATTTCTCAATACCTGCTTCGTTTGCTCGATGACCTCCACTGCCAGCCACACCCTCCTACACCATAAGGGGCCTTCGTTTATTTCTAAAACGTCCTCATCTAAAGAATAACGCCGTCTGCAGCCGCTCTCCATTCTCATTGGCTTTTTAATAGCGTTCGTCGTTCATCAACTCACGCTCATTGGATGACAGCGCCATTGTTGTCTCTGCATGTTGACGTTGGGGAGCCATTGTTTGATTTGTTTCCCGCCTATCTTATGTTCCCCTCTCCGTTTAATTTCATTTGGTCTGCATCGTATGCATCAGAACAGGATGTTTCTTACATGCTTTATATTGGAATCCAGGGAGGCGCTTTTACAGTCGCGATTTTTTGTGTTATTTTGGTGTATTGGAAAATTTCAACTGTTAAGTGCGCGTCCAAGTCAATTTAGACGATCGATTCTGAGTTTCACACAAATCCAACTCCTATTGATGTGAAGGAAGTCACTCTGTACAGGAATTTGGTTTGATAAATGGGGAAGAAGTATATTTCTTCCTCCATAGTTACCTTATTTATTTATCTTTATTCAATTATTTATTTTCCGAGCAATATATAAGTTAGAGACGTAATTACTTCCGAAAATTGATTTTGTTGGTAATTTAAAGATTCTAAAGTTTTGGATCTAAGTTTTAAAGAAATATTTTATGAATAGTTGTTGATTTCTAAGGTTATTTCATCATTGGTAATCAATTTCGTGAATGTTAGTCGCTTTTTTCTGTCATTCCGACATTAATTGCTTAAGTAATTAAAGTCTTTCATACCTGTAACCCCAAGTTTTCTTATCAGATGCTATTTGTGTACTTACGATTTTTTCTTCATACGTGTATTTTCCTTGTGTATTCATAGTTCATTCATTCATGATAGTTCATTTATGCGTTTTTTACCATATGTATTTAGAATATTATTTTCTCTAAAAGTTGGCCCATCTTCTGGCTTCAGAAATGTTTATTAGAGAGAATAGGATCTAGGGACCCGTGAGCCTCTCCGTTCAGCCCCCTTCTCCGTGGGTGTTTCCCCGCAACGTTGTTTTTTTCTTTGTCGACCTTCAGTTCCAAAGATTTTTTCCCACAAACTACTCTTACCTCTTATTTTATTTTATTTTGGTTTGTATATAATAACGAAATACGAGTTAAATGCGATTGTGCTTACATTATTAATGTGTGTATGAAGCAAGATTAAAGTTAATGTGTGTGCCATTGAGGCACTCCTTATGATTGGTTTAAAATGTTTTCCTATAGCTTTATTTGAGTTCGTAGACTCCGAATTCTATGTGAAGTGTCCAAGTTTTGGTGAAATTTTTTTTTTTTACTTTTCTCGGTGAGTTTCCTTCGGAAGTGCTAAGCCAATTGGGGTTCTTCTTTCAGTCTTCATCATATGGTTTCTGAAAATATAGCACTAAGCTTTCGCGTCTTTCAAAGGCTTCCGCAATCGCGTGGTATTTTTAGATTCATTCGCCTTTCCAGATGAGGGATGCGTTACGTTTATTATGAACGCATGCAAATTCCAAGTCCAAGGTTTTTGAATTATCTCCCAACTAATTGACGCGTTCTTTCGGTGTGAACTTCCAATAAAAATGTAACGGAATCCGGGTTTTAATATCGTCCGTCTGTATAAATTCTTATCGTCTGGATCTTACGAAAATCTTTTGACAACACAACCTCTTCGATATTTTGAATCCATAAAAATTGATTTAATTGAGCAATTGTTTAATTTAATTTTACTTTAGCTTTAGGACATTCCCTTGCTTATTGTATCGCTTTGTTTTTCTCCCTTTACTGAATGAATTTCCTCGGAGGAAATATTTCCGAGGAAATCGAGGTGGAATTGTATGCAAATAGTAAATATAGGGTTGAAACTTGTACGATTCCGCAGAATAAGACTTTCAAAGTTCTTCTTTATCGTGTGGAATCGCACAAGTTGCAACCCTATTTTCATTTATTTCCGTAGAATAATTTAACAGATTTGATTTATTTTCCATAGTGTCTTATATAAATGTATTTATTGTACCCACATTGGTAATGTATTTGGAAGAGCACTTAAGAAACTCGGATTCGTGAAGAGAAAAGTCGGTAGGAGCTAAGAAAAAGTCTGTTCGCGATGTAACGTTGCACAGGTTAAGCCTCACCTTGAGTATGCGTGTAGTGTATGGGACCGTGCAGAAAAGTGTTGTTCTTAAGAATTAGAAAAAGTACAGCGAAAGGCGATACATTTCGTAAATAATGTTACGACAAATCAGTGTGTTACACAAATGCTTCAGGACGCAGGATGGGAATCTCTAGAAGATAGGAGATACTTAATAAACTAGAATAGTACTATTACTTCTAGAATTGTGCCAATAATAGTAGAACTTAATACTAGAAACGTACTTGACCTTAGGTTAAGTACTTATAGTACGTTTAAGTACGTTTTTAGAAGATGTAGCGTATTATGCGTCCTCCCTGTTACATAGGCCGTTTTGATACTTTGAGAAAAATCAGAGGAATAGACGGTAGAACTAGACATTTACAAGAACTCATTTTTTCCGCGAATTATATGAGAAAGTAATGGATTTGGGAAGTAAAGTATTGGCGCCTGCTACACGCGGAAAGGCGGCTTTCAGGGTACACATGTAGATGTATATGATACATTTCATTTCAGATATGGGGCACTGATAATAACGCTTTGATTGTATTCCATTTCTACATTCAGTAAGAATATCTTTACCTCATTCGAAATGGAGAATATTGGTTTTGCGTTGAGTTTGTGCTAAGGGTCAATTAGCATAAAAAACAAGCGCTTGCTTTCCCCCGGCATTGCTTTCGTGTATTTCGAGTTCTATAAAGTATCCGCAGGATATCGAGCAATAGCGTAGTTGAAAATAGTTAGTAGAGATGACATATATCGACAAAAGGTGACCTTTGAATGGCGTGCATTTTCGGGAACATTCGAGTAGCGGCTGATCGATGAACTTCCGCTTTCTCTAGCGTGTAACAGAGGCTTCCAGAACGCCGTCCTCACGTCACATTTTGTTTCGGAAGAAGTTGATGTGTCAGTCGAGTAAGTCGTTTGTAATACGTGTAGAGTCCAATTACGGAAGCAATTTTCATCTTTGCGTCATAGCAACGGAAAATTCCTTTCCACTGATTTTTCCGGTCTTCGAAGCCGTTCGATTATTTTACTAGGCGTAAGAGGAATTTAAGCGCTGCCATTTAAGTGCCACCTGTCGTTATTAATCTGAATGTCGTAATTGAATTAAGTCGTGTAATAATTATTCATTGCTACCATAGCTGTTTAAATAAATAATGTTCTTCGACGTTCTTTTGTTTCATTTTTATCATAATACAGTAGTTTAACAGCTTTGACGTCCAAGAATTTCGTGTTTTAATGTTTTCAAAAAAGCTATTGCACTTCATCTGCACTATCTTCAGCCCAAAGACTGTTTGGGACCTCATCCCCTCTGCCATTAGATACGAAAAGCTTTGGAGAGAGGATGAAGGGACTAGGCAAAATGAGGAGTGAGGTAATTTTCCCTTGCTTTCATAACTACGCTAGTATGCTATAGGCGGAATAAGTCTACGTAAGTGAAGCACAATGACTCTGCAAGTGACACTTTTCGTAGAATTCCTTAAGGAGTGAGGCTTATTAAAGAAGATGAGGAATGAGGTAGTTTGCTCTTGCTTTCCTCACTGAGCCAGAATGCTGTAAGCAGAACAAGTCCCCGTAAAGAAATCATCCTGTACCGAAAGAAAAATGAGAAAATTACATTCGTCAGCATATGGTAGCACGATGAATGCACCTTGATGGGGGTGTTAATTTCCCACGACAACCGTGGTTTTTTTTAATTCTGTAACAAAAGACGGCTACTATTTTCATCGCTATTGTTTATTTACTCATGATATCTTCGAGGCAGTAAGAAGTCTATAAGGGTTGGATTTTATGACGTAATTCTTCACATATTAATGAAAACATAGATTGCTTTAATATTTGAATTGAATTTTGGTGACTTCCGCTTCGTCATTGAGTGATGGCCACGTGTCTTTCCTTTGTGTTGCATTTGCCCTTGACCGTGATCTTCTTCGGACGATGGTATCTCACGCTCTATGATCCAAGACCTTCTCCCCTTAAATATATACTTCGATGCGTACTAATCAATTGATAACCTTCAAGTCCCCGACTAATCCCTTTTTCCTTTTGGCTGAATTATTTGAAGGAAATTGAGGAATGTTAGAACACTCATAACTTAAGCAAAACTAACAACATGAACAAGAAACCTAGAGGACTTCTAGGACCGAAATTTACTGTCCAATTCCGGCCCGTTCTCAAGTTAACCCTAGCTCCATTGGTCTCATTGTCTTTTGAGACCAGAATATCGAGATCTTGTATGTTCTAACTAACCAGCGATTATATCTTTGGAGGGTTTAAATTATTTTTGATTTTAGTCCGAAAATGTTATGTTACATTTCATTGATTGTGAGACTAGTTTTACATAGGATAAAATGACGATTTTAATGAAATTCGAATAATTTTCAACCCAATCCATTGGAAATAAACAAAAAATGCATTGAGAGATAGATGATTATTTGTTTATATTCACGCTGAAATTAGATTCCTCTTCTACCGAATCCATAAGTAGTTATAAATAAAACAGCGATGTTATATTTTGTGGAATTTGGGATTATTTGACCGTTTCTGTTGTCAGGGATCCGGATTTCAACCCTATTTCCTCGTTTTAAAATTATTTATTTTTAGATTGCATTACTGTTGATCGATTCAGTACCAGGTGGCAGTATCTTAGCAACTTGCAAGGATAATATGACTTAAAAGGAAATATCCAGTATCAGTCATAACTGTACATTTGTAAAAATATCCTTAATATTAATAAGAATTTCATGAGTTTAACGTGGAATTTCATGGAAATGACAGCCAGACAGACAGACAGCGTTGCCTAGGTAACCTCCGTCAGCTTAGAGAGAATCATACACGACCTCTGCTTGAAGTCTAAAACCTCTTTTAAGAACAAGTCATACTATAGATTTAAGATAATTACTGTAAAATATGCACGTAGATGTATGGATGTATGTATATTAAATCATAATTAGATTTCAGTGCGAGAATATCAGATGTTAACTCTCGTTCTCTGTAGGTTTGATTTTATCGAAATATATAATCGCAAACATTAATTTTGTTCACTTGAAAACTGTTTCCAATATAATTTGGACGTGGCTTCTTTAATATCTCCTCTTCTACGGGAAAGAAAGTGAATACCCTTTTATTCATTTAGTCCAATGCAGATTTTAAATCGATTCACGTATTTTAGATTAGGCATAAAACGACGTACTCTCTTCAAGCGCAAGTTCTATGGTGCAAGGTTAACACAATATGTATTCGATGTCTATCTGACTTTTTCGTTCATTAAAACACATCACGAAAGAAAAGGAAATCGGAACACGGCTCTAATGAATTAGAGGTGTAAAAAAATTCATTTCTCATTGTGAGACCCTTGAAAATGGAAACTTTGTTTCTAAAATGCGCATAGGGTGATTCCCAGAAATCGGTAATCCGGAATTTCCCGTTTTCCTCCAAACACGAGTTCCATCTGCCGACATACGGCTTACGGAGTTTTTTAAACCTCTAAAACATACCATATGCATAAAAACATAATATATTGCAGTAAAGCATAACATAATGTTTAGAGGCGGATTTTCGAAGTAAAATGCGACGAAATCCCTAAATAACGAATTAAATAATAAACAATAATATTGAGGATTTTATTCGGCGAATTTTAGTCTTCAGGAACCATTCTTGTAGTAAATTTTCAAATCACAAACAACCATGCTCTAACCAGGATTCGAACTCGGGACCCCAGCATTGCTAGGCTAACACTCCAATCACTACAACCTAGCCAACCGGAAGTAGACCTCGTGTACATGGGAATACACACTTCTTTATGGGTTACCATAAAACCGCTTCCTTATTTAATTTTCCTTCGCTTCCCCTCTTTTCCGTGATTTTTCTCCAGGTAATCACAGGCCGGCCAATCCTCCGCATGTAAATTACAAGTCCGTCGCCCATCCGCTTACATGTTCTCCGAGCTGCGTGCTTATTAACTTGGTCGAGGGTTTATCGGTCGTGGGAAATCACTCGCCCCCTCCGCGGGTCACTGCCCTCTCTAAATATGCCAATCGATGAAACCATCTTCGCTTCGTTGGTAAATATCCCTCGCGAGAGGTCAAAATCCTGATTCACTAATACCCAGTGCGAATTTCGGTTATGCATACTTGAGTCGCGGAAAATGCGAGCAGATGTTTCGTTCATCTGCCGATAAAAGTTAATTGCTGCAGGTTGCCTTCGATGTGGGACGATCGCGATAGCGATGTTGTTGAGTTAGTGAACAAAAGAGTGCTTCTATATTTGTGTCTGCCTCATTTTGAAAAAGGCGTCGTGAAGGCGACCAGCAAAACTCCACTTCGAAATCACTTTGTGTTAGAATTACTTCACCTAATTGCCTCTAAAATTTTGACTTCTTGACTTTATGTCACTCATTCTTTGGCTGTAATTGACATCCGTTTCTGCATGTGTTCATATATCCATGCCATGTAGGGCGATATATTCATACATTAATTGCAGCCAAGTGGAATTGACTGTAGGAAGTGGACCAAAAGGGTAAATCCTAGTAGGTATATTCTTGGAGACAGTTCCGAACCAGTTCGGAATTGCCTCAGAGAACGCTCAAAATGCCAACTGCGCATGCGTCGCAGTTCCGAACTGGTTCTGAACTGTCTCTTCGATGACAGACAATAACACCTTATTATGTGCTTAGTTTTTTTCTCTTCTTTGACTAGTAAGCTTCAATTTGAGGTTAAAAACCGAAATCCAAGATGGTCGATCGCTCGTTTAACTTTCGTGGTACCTCTATTTTGGATTCTAATTTCCTAATACTTTCAATGATATTTTGATTTAACGTTTCTGTCCTTCATATTGCTTCCCTGGATGATTTAGAAGTGTACGTGACAACTTCGAAAGCTGCCTTTTCTTCGGATATACTAAACTGGCCATTGTTTACCACGAAGTGAAAGATATCGGTCAACGTGATAATGCCGCAGCTGTCTTTTGTAATCTTGTAATGACTCGAGAGAAAAACCAGAAAGTTATCTCTGTAGATAATTTTATCATCGATAAAGTGTGCTATTGTGAAAATTGATACAAGTCGATGTCTGTCTGTATAGTCTTAAATGTCTGCTATAATTTTAATTTTTTTGCTGCTGTGGTTAGTATTCCAATTACAACTGGGATTAGTAGTAATTTTGAATCGTCTAGATTTGTAATTTGCGTTTTATTCTGGATATTTTCGTGTAATATGTTGGTATTTTTTTGTTGATGAGGCAGTTTAATGTGCACATTTAGAATGCCTACTATGTAATCGAAAATAGTTACATCCGTGATGTTGTTCACTAATATCTTGTGATGGACCATTGCGAGGTTCTGAAGCAGTTGTTAGAGAGCAGATGGCATCGCCTATTTTTTCTTACGCATAGATTATTTTGTTTAAATTTTCATGTGAAATAGATAATGGATGCCTTTTAGAAAAACACTCTCTCGCATGATTGAGTATTCATACTGCACTACGCAAAAGAGCTGTCATATGAGGTAATCTCTTTACGCCCATCGACAAATGGAAAGTAATAGCAATATTTCTTTTCTACTGTCTATTTGAGATAAGAAAACTGAAATTACAGTTTAAGATTTCTGGAAAAGAAATTTAAATTGTTCCAATCAGCTAACTTGAGGTTATCATATCAGAATCACGGAAAGGTATCGAAACAGTACCAGTGAATTCAATTAGTGTCCATTCTTGAGGTTGTCGAAAGGCACAAATTAATTTCAAAGATCTCCAGAAACCAAAGCATGTTTTATTTGAATACACAGATGGACGTGGAAAAGATGCGTCGATTACTCAAGGATGGTTTGAAATTCCCCCTGATTTTGTTGCTGTATTCACGGAGACAGTCCGGAACCAGTTTGAAATTACAGCGCATGCGCAGGACTATTTTATTAGCCTCGACAAAGGCTCCTAACGTAAACTGCGCATGCGCCCCAGTTCCGAACTGGTTCTGAACTGTCTCCGCCATCACACTTATTGCAACTCCTAGAAAGAAGCAAATTTCATCATTTCTAGTAATATATGTCGTTTCAGAATAAAATTTTGTTGAAAGTGCAAATTATTAGCGTGCTTCAACTTGCTAGAGAAATGAGCTACATTCCTAATTTTCTTCCTTTATTGCTTCGATAGAGTCGATATGAGTCCTTTTCAAGCATTTTCACTCCTCAACGTTTGACTTCGTATTCAGCACAGTTTTCCATCTTCATTATCTTCCGACGTGTTTCCCTTTTCAAAACCTCAACTCTTACGAGGGATTCCTGTTTCCCCAACGTGCAACTTTATACGCCAGCAGCCATTTTTTCTTTGTTTTTTAGGGTCTCCTTAATAAGACATAAAAAAGCGGACTTCCCACCCACGCCTCGCCGCGTAGGGTGGCCCTCCTTCTAAGGGAAGTGCAGCTGCTTTAACGGTCACTCGACACACCACTTTTTGCGCAGTCGTTTCTGCTCCGTTTTCGCACTCGAGGAATCGCGGCGATTTGCAACAGTCCTTTTTCAGACGTTCTCACGATTATTCCTTTAATGGGTCGCTGCGTGAATCGCCTTTAGCCCTCTGATGATTTACAACTTCCCCTTCTCCGAAACTGGGAGGAAGATGACTTTCAGCATCGCCCTCTATGCGATTTGAGTGTCAAGGGAAGTGTAAATGAGGTAAACAGAACTTTGAATTGAAATTATGCTGTTGTATGCCGTAGAGAAGGTCCCACCGTACACCCTAGCGGGCCATTTGGCGTCGACCAGGGTCCTTTGCTCATAGAAAAAGTTCATTGTCCTTTCGGTATGGTAGGAAACTTTTAGGCAAAAACAATATTGTCTCACTTGAGTGAAGTACAATCTAGTAGTTTTACATCGAAATCGTAGGAAGGGAAACGAATTAAATTGCATAGTAAACCTAAGCAGAATATATTTCATACTTTCTTATAGTAGCATTTTTTTAAATGCTTCGATAGCTGAGGTAATTCCGCGTGTGAGCCCCCACCGAAAATTGAACCCGGGACAGCTTTCTCCAAAGTCGAGCCGTTACTCACATGGTTATCCGAAGACCCCACATTTTCTTACATTGGGGTGAACGATAATGTGAAAACTGATTAAGACGTGTCTTTGTTTCTGGAAATAAAGAAAAGGCCGTATGTGACTGAAGTATTCCACCCCTTAATCGAGGGCTAACAGAGAATTAAGTTTGCAGTGGGTTGTTGTCACTTCTAATCATCAGACTTTTTCTCGATTAGTTGAATATTAATGATGTAAAACCATCCATCAGCCACAAAATTAACGCAAGAAGCATGGTTTGAGAATCTCGACGTTTAAAAAATGTTTATCTATAGATTGTGCTTGAGTATTATTCCCATTTCCATATTTTTGTGATACTTTATGATGCTTGTAACCATTATTGTTTACCTACTCCATTGATTATGGGACTCATGACTTTCGGAATGCTCTCATGTAATCGTTTTATGATTAAGTAAAAATAAATCAATCATAATGTATATATTATTCTGAAGTTCGATATTCTTCTGCTACTTGAGAAATTTCAAACAATTCATTGTGTAGAATTCGTAGTATTGGAAATATTCAGTGTCCTGCAAAGGGACCCCAGTGTACATGCCTTGGTTTATTTCTGAGACACCACATTCATGCACAATGTGCACCCGTCTGGCGTTCGAACCCATTGCAGCTGCAGCGTAATATATTTCGGGAAGCTTTTTCTTTAAAAGTCACCGTCGACGAAAAACAAAAGACTGCCGGAATTCAAGGTAACCAAACTCAAACTCCCCCAACGAATGCGACCTCAACGGCGTCTTTTCCGGTCTCTGCTCCTCCATTAGTCACTCTCAAATATAGCAGACGCTTCGAAAACACCATCTGCGGGGATTCCTCTCCAATCTCGAATTAATGCGGACGAAAACATAGCTTCACTCTCCCATTCACGAAACAAATTATAAATCGTTCACCGATCGTAACTAATGGAATTTGCAAACGCTAAGTGCATTCATTAAAGCGTCCCTTTCACAATCGATCGCTAATTACATCTCATTGGTGCGCTCAGAATAGACATTGCTATTTTCATTGCTAATACTGCACAAATGTGGTCGGACCATAATTTCATTCTCCAACTGTGAAATATATATAACTCTCAGAATCAGTGCATCTGATATCCGGTGGCCCTACACTTAGGTCTTTTCTTGATATTGCTAGAAACTCGTTAGAGGGGAAAGGAAAAGATGGTTAACTTTTCAAGTAGAGGCGTGTGCCTTAAAACCCGATGATCAACAGATTTCAGAAATAGGCGATCAGTGTTTTTTGCTTCTCCAAACCTTTATATGGTAAACCTTTTATACCAAGTTATTAGGATGTTGTAAACTGACAACATCTCTGTGCGTGAATTCATGGAATATATATACAAATGTATATTATATTATATCGAATATTTATACAAATATATGTTAAAATATAGATGTTCTTTTTCCACAGCAATATTGCTGTGTAAAGGTGAATATCTGTGTAATATCATGAATTTCCACAATATCACGGCCGCCTCCGTAGAATTTATACAAATATAAATTCTACTAAAGAGGTAAACCAAGAACTAAAGTAAAAATGTCTACAACTTTTGCCAAGAATAAAATAAGACATGAAAACAGCGACCTGACTGCGATTCGATCCTAGGTCTCCCGCTTTCGGGGCAGGTAATTTAACGCTCAGAGACGTGCCATGGTAGTTAAGTGATTAGAATATCTACCCCTAAAGCGGCAGACCTGGGTTCGAGTCCCAGCCATATCGCTATTTTCACATCTTTTTACTCAGAGAAACTTGGCAGAAATTTTCATTTTAGTTCTTGGTTTAGTTAGAGAGCAGATGGCATCGCCTATTTTTTCTTNGACGTGCCATGGTAGTTAAGTGATTAGAATATCTACCCCTAAAGCGGCAGACCTGGGTTCGAGTCCCAGCCATATCGCTATTTTCACATCTTTTTACTCAGAGAAACTTGGCAGAAATTTTCATTTTAGTTCTTGGTTTACCTCTTTAGTGACATTTATATTTGTATATATATTCGATGAATTCACGTACAGCGATGTTTACAGTTTACAATATCCTAATAACCTGCTTATAAAAGGTTTACAGTGTAAAGATTCGGAGAAACAAAACTCTAAATGCACATTTCGATTGGTTTTGCTAGAGTAAGGAGATAGCATGGATTTATATCTATGAAATTCTGTTTTAATTCAGAATCAAACAAGTGTGTTATTATGGATTAATGCTTCTCTAACCTACTCAAACTCAACTTCGGATTATACGTTTTAAGATGATAATGAATCAAGTATCTCCAGTTGTCATTCTTTGATATTTCCGATCTTTATTTAAACTTCTTCTTCTAAAAAGCGGATCTTGAGTCAGTGCTCTCTGTTTGACAACTCCATCGGTTATTCCCCGATTCCCAGTTAGCCACGGGCCAGTGATAATTGGACAGTCATGCCGCCTTTCCTTCAAAGGATGGCGATTCATGAGGTTCATCTAACGCTATTTCCTCTTCATTTTTCATCGCAGAAATCATAAGAATCGCTGGAAGTCTACTCCCCTTCCTCGTCCCAGATTGAAAAACTCTCGGCGTGGGAAATGTTCTAAACACGAACTGCTTTATTCTTCAGTCACGAAAACCCCAACCGCCCTTTTATAACAGAAATTGGAGTGCGTTTGCTCGTGTCACTTAAGTTTTCGTCGGATCGATTCTTTCGTTTGTAACGTCTCCTTCCATATTTGTATTCATTCCAGGAATCGCATTTTAAAATCCATGAGATGTGCTCTCTTGATTGCTGCTTTAGGTGGTGAAATTTCGCTCATCGTCGTAAAAGTGTTTGTGCTGGGCGGGCTTGAGACAGTAAACAAGTAAGGTGACAACCGCAAGGCACAGCAGACGAAGAAACGTCAATACTTGAACATCGGAATGTGCTATAAACGTTTAAAGTCAGAGAACTAGTAAAGGTTTAACAATAAGGTAAACTAGAGGATATCTGAGGTTGTAATTAGTGAAGTACTCGAGAAGTGCAGTTATAATGTTAAATTTGAAGGCAATAAAATAACAAATGTATAGTGTCTGTTGCTGCTAGTGTGGAGTGCCATAGCAATAATATTTGTTGATGCACAACTTAGAAAGAGTCAATTATTAATTAAGGAAGCGGGTTGACAACAGATTAACCGTTAGCAACAATCATGTAAATAACAATCGTTTGAATGCCAATCAGATAAATACAATAATATAAATAACAAATAAGCTGCAATTGTTATCACAGGGCGTTCTCGCGCCTGAAACCGGCACTATTTTGGATGCCTTTGTGGGTTTGTTAAAAGCAAATTTATTCATACGATGTCGAGATTCTTAGATTCGGAATCTAGTCTTATGAGCAGCAAGTGCAAGGGCTGCCGTACCCATCGAATGACTTTGGTCCATCTACATCCTTAAGTGAGAGGGGAGCCCACCTAATCTTGGGGTCGAAGGGGAGTTTGGGGAAGCGGTTATCTCGTTGTCTCTCTTCCATTTCCAAATTGAATTATCTTCGGCGGCTAGAGAACATCCGAAAATCCCATTTTAGTGGTGTGCAATCTATCGGTCCGGCTTCCGTTTCTGTTTTCACCATGTTCCTGATTTGATCTACACAATTAGGAACACAGAGAAATTATATATGCGGTGGCGGAGAGGCGGGTTCGAGTGCTGGTTAGTCCGATAGCAAATAGTACCGGGAGGGAATGGTTGTGATAATTATTAAGATGGATGTAATTGTGGTCTTCAATCTTCCATTATACAAATAATAATAATAATAATAATTGGATGCAAAATGAATTCCCATTTCCGTCGTGGATTCGCTGATTGGACTATTTTCTTTGATCATTGTTTTCATTAAGGCGGTTGTTGTTGTTTTTATTATTTTTGTTGTTATTTTTGTCATTATTGTTGTTGTGGAAACACTAATTTAATTTGAAAGTCGAGAAAACCTTATCATTGGTACTACCTACATCTACGTTTGCACCCAGCAAGTCGCCATTCGGCGTGCGGTTGATAAACGAAAGCTAAAGCAAATGAGTACTATTAGGAGAAACCCATCAGAAGGCGGAGGAATGTGTTAAGGATTCGATTCTCAGGAAGCGAAAGAAATGGCCTTGGATAGGAAATGAAGAACCTACCGCAAACTAGAACACAGTCCGATCTCCACTCGAGTCAGAGGTTAAGATGTCAAACTATCACATCCTTCACATACATCTGGACGCGGTGTTTCCTTTTATCTGTGGAAATTCCACGAAATCAGCCTAAGTTCATTCCTGGAACAAAAGATTCGATCCACTTTTACAAACATCCTCGACAGATCTCGTCGCAGAAGGTCATTGTTGACTTCCTGCATCGCTGCTCACTGTTGGTGTATCTTTAGCGTTATTTAAGAAGCCCATTGTTGGCTTTCTCATAGTTGGGAGTTTGCATTGTCTGTGGAAGTGTAAATTATCCAACAGCTCGAGGAGAGTCGATGCAGTTAACCGTTATGTGAGTGCGTACTCAAGTGCGCGGCATTTTTCCCACATTTCGGTGACTGCCCTCCTCTTCCTTTCTCAAGAGCAGCGGCCGCTCCTGGATTTCAGGGGACCGACTGAATGAGAAAGGTGTGCACCTCCGCGGGGCGTGTCTCTTCTATCGACCGCTAGCCGTGGGTTCGACGCTCTTTTCTTTCTATTGATTCCACTACGTGCTCTCGAGCGACGTAAAATAAAGACGCCCAGTTATTCTTCTGAGATGAAACCCACGCCTTCGCTGCTTTGCTTGGCTGATTGTGGAACTCTATGGAAAATTTCGATGCTTCTCATGTTTGACTTTCTTCTGTTTAACCCCCTCTCCCCGCCTAAACTTGCCACTCGATTCTTACTTTATTTTGCCATACCTTTGCGTGTTCTGTTTTATCATGACCAACACTCACGCATGATCGAAGATGCCAATTTGTTTTGAAAATATCACTAAACTCTGAAAAATATCGCTAGAAAGCAGTTACAACTTAAATCAGCTGAAATTCTCATTGTAAATGTATTAGGAGTGCAGGAATTATATTAATTGTGCGTAAAATGAGAATTATGAGTATTTTACCATCAACACACGATGCTATCTAGATTTATACCAAACGTATGGCTGTTTTATTTATTCTAAACTTAATTTGATTTTTCAAACCTTCTTTGCGACTGGTACTTTTGAGAAGCTTCCACATAATAGGAAGACGCGCGAGATTTCCATGAAACCGAAAATTCGTTTAAAAGTAACACATTTCTTGGTTATTTCTTATTGGATACTTGGAAAATGTATAGCATTAAGGCTTAGTGAGGAATTCAAAAGCAAACTGCCTCACTTCTCATCTTATCTAGTGAGCCTCATTTCATCTTGAAAGAGTTTTGAAGCTGAGGAATGTTTGTGGACCAGGGAGAGCCTTAAGGCTCATGGCTCAGCAGACGCTGTCAAATAATTATCGAAATGTAAGATCAACGTTATATTCTATCGTCAACGGCTTCTTTTATTCTTGTATCTACATCTATGTAAATACCCTGCAAGCAGCCTTTCAGCATGTGGTAGGGAGTATAAGCCCCAAGCGTTACAGTTACCTCTTTAGCTTATTGTTACCGCGTAGCATTCGCGGAAAGAATGAGTCCCTAAAACGACTTGTCCTCGTATTACGCTTGTTATACGCCCTTTGTCGGATCGGCCGAAGTAGCAGAAGAGGGTCGCAAAATACTAATTACGTCTTCTGCAAATGTACTTCCTCTGAATTTGTCGAGCAATCGCAACCTAATCGCATTTCTTTCAAGGATTCCCAACCTGCGTCTGAGAGCATTTTGTAGCATTTTTAGGTCCATCAAACATCATCATGGGTAGGCTACAGTGATGCTTCCTTTGAAGTGTAGTGAATAGGATTGTTCCGCGCTGTAATCTTATCGCTGTAAAACGCGTGCGTTGTCATCTTTATGACCTCCACTCGTTTCCTTACCCTGCCGGCCTCTAGCATTGTCATCTTTATCGCTTCCCGACATCCTCTCTGAGCCACAAAGGCGCCCTTTGCTGCACGTTTGTCGGTGAACTTTTGTTCTCCGTGAAACTCTTGCTCTCCGTGAATTCATTGCTGAAGAAATGACGTGATTTCTCAGCCTTGGAAATGCTGAAGAGTTGCTTTTGAAGGCTCAGTTACGACCAATGAAATTTTCACTCCATTAAGAGAATAAATGTGTATATACTGGACGAAAGTGTAAGTACAGCAGGAGAGAACGGAAGGTGTTGGGTGTGGGAGGAGGGGTTTGGGGTGAGGGAACCAGGGCCAACAAAAAAGAATGGAGAGTAAGGAAATGAGTTTAAGGGGTCATGAAAAAGGTATTCATTAGTAAGGACACCTTTAATTTTTATCTGCCAGTGTTTCTTCCTACTTCTTTAGTGCTTATTAAAAATGGGACATGGAATAATTAAATGCGAAACATAAATAACCCACACGTGAGTGCGGGATCCAGTGTTCATTTGTTTATTACGAAATTCAAACCCAACTGAAAATTTCTGTGGACACTGTAGAAATGGATTAAATGATTGAGAAAAAATTATCTACGGACTCGAAAATAGCGAATAATAGTAATATGATAGCATGCCCTTTTCCAGGGAAAATAATCGCCTTTTTTGTAATTTTTTATTTCCTTTTGAATCTGAATATTAGTATCGGCGAGCTCATTTACGTTTTTTTCAATCATTATACATTTTTTTGTGTATCCAATTAAAGTCTCGCAGAAGCTAATGACTTTCCGTTTCGCAAGAAAAAGGGAAATCTTTTCCCAAAATTAAGAGCCTCTTCTGTGGAGATTAGAATCTCCCAAAAAACAATTGAACCACTGCGAAAGTTCCGTTAGTTTTTGCGGAATTTATAACAAAAATGTCTAATTTGAATTCATTGCTGTGTCTTTCTCTAAGGAAGTTTTTCATTTCTTCAATTCGGATTATATTCATTTCCAAGACCGCTAATTTTATGTTTAATCGATGATTTATACTATATCAGTAGTAATTCAATTATAAATCCCTACGTTTCCGAATATCGTAGCATAAAAGGGACAGGCGGAGCGGGGCATGCAGTTCAACCTCCCATCTCAAACTTTTTTGATCCACCTGAATGAATTTAACTCTCATGAATTCAAAGTCTTAAATCATCAATTTGAAGATTTTGATTTTTTATCTCCTTTATGGAATATCTCCGCTATTTTCTTCCAGATATGACTACGTCGTCTGATGTTTGTAGAAACATGTTTTATTTCGGCTTAAGATCCAAATGACCCCTCAATTTTCGTTGTCCCTCTTCGTCCATCCTCACGGTTCACGCCTCATGCCCTTCTGATATCTCGAGTGGTTCGAAGTACTCCTCGCTGAAATTTCTAGGTTTGTAGTCCGCAATTTCACCTCTAATTGACCACTTCGTCTGTTTGGTTTCTTCATTATTTCAATTGGCTCATCACGGTTTTCGTGTTCAGGTTTTGTGCAGTAATAGTCTTGGGAAGTTGTAATGGGTGTTTAAGGAAAGTTATTCCTAAAGTGCGGTTGTATCTTCCCTTCAATTACCCGCCGATCCTTGTAAGTTGGTCAATACCTGTGGCAAGATTGTGGTTCTGCTCTTGCTGAAGACATGGATTTCAAACGATTCATTGTTTTCTTCGAAAGGTGCTAATGAAAATAACTGTTCGTAGGACCCCAAAACAACCATCTAGACTCGTCTGCCATAAGCAGCTGCGAGGAAATGCTAGGAAAGGCTCCGTGGACCGTTACTTTTGATGTTCATATGCTTTTATTTACGGCTTATTCTGTGGCTGATTGAGACTTACCTTTGTGGTTCCTGAATGCAACATGTCTCTGGTAATGCTTTAATGCCTTAATGGAGTACTGAGCAAGTAATTATTGGCTTGGTGTTGAAGGAGTATAGATTATATTTTATAGGTTAAGTCTGTAATTAGCTTTGAATGTTCTTTTCATAATTGCTAAAAGGAACGTTTCTCATTTCCACTCTAAGATTTCCTCATTCGTGCCTCAGAATCGTACGAAAAATTACTTCACATGTTTGTGAATTTGACGTGTTTAAAAGAAAATTTGCCTCGATTTTTATAAAAATTGCGTGAGATCAGGTGTAGCATGCACATATACAGTCATGTTTATTGGGCGGAATTAGGAATAGAGGGTTCCATCTTCCGTATAACCCTTTCACGATAATGTACTAACTTAAAAATATAACATGATGTATACATTTTTAATAAGCTCACTGGAAATAGAAATAAAAGAAAACATGGTTTTGTGGAGAATAAAATTGATCTTTTTATCACAGAAAAAATGTTACCCTTGCAGGAAAACGCCCACAAAGAGAATGGAGTGTCAAAAACCTGCAAGAGTTGAAGGAAAGACTGAAAGAAAGAGAGAGATAGGGTTACATGAAGGATAGCAAAATTACAAAAGTTGTAATCGTATACAATGAATATCAGAGCATAATTATTCTTTGTCAAAGGGGCTCCCGAACAGCCAAACACCAACGTTAAAGACCAACGGAGATTCTTGTTTCGAAATATGCTGCCGTTTACACCATAAACTTACCTAGCACTCCGCACCATACGAATAAGGTCGTTTAAACTGTGTAAATATGTATTATGCGGATTCAAATATTTAGTAAATTATCGATTTAAATTCCGAATAACTTAGTATCTATTGTCTCCATACTTGGTTGGTGGCGTTTATTGATATTTACGAGACTTTCTCATTCACTCGTGATTTTCGTGAATGATGCAGGTTATCTTTTGTTGAAAGCCCCACTCCACGCTGGCCTTCCGAGATAATTCATGGGCCCGAAATTCGATGGACCCAGCTTCCGCTTCAATCCAAGACTGTGATCTCAAGTTGTTATTTGGCCGCTGTAAAGTCTGTTATTAACTCTTCTTGGTGGGGGCATTTCACAGGGAGAGGCGCCGTTGCCACATTTCCTCTTTGAAGGACCGCGCCTGTCCACCTCTGCGATGGATTCATGCTCTATAATAGTTCCCCGGTCCCTGGTTCCCCCTGTATTTCCATCTCACTTGGCCGGCCGATGTAGGTTAACACCACCCCTTTACCGTGCCCTCTCGCGGGACAATTACGCATTTGTCCGAGACTTGCTCGCTCCGAATTCAGAATTCCACTCTTTACATCCATCATTTTTCATTGAAATTTGCTCTAAATGGGCTCCTTCAGATTACTCCTTATGTACAGCTTCATACAATAGTTGGGATTTATTATTTAATGAAATGTTCTCTCTAAGTTTAGTCTTTCGTCATTTTTACTACTGAGCACACAATCTGTGAAGTAAATGGGAATTCAATAATAACAAAATAAACAAAGACAGTAATAATGTTAACATCAAAGACAATATTAATAATAATAACAACAACTTTAATGGAAGGAATAATACCCAAATTACATCAATTTTAATAATAATTATTATGCTCAAACACAAACTGCCTAACCGAAAAAATCCGATTATCCGAGACTAGTACCCGGGACCTTGGGGATGGAGCGCGAGTACGCTAACCTCTCCAGCACCTCGGCTAGTTAGACACAATTCTATCGGTGTCTTATGGAAAATAATGAAGGAGTCTCAAGAATAAAGAAGGGTGAAAGCGTGTTCATATGCTCGTGCTCAGAAAAGAATTCGTTTATAACCACTTATGTGCGTGTTTGCGGAAAGTAGTCTCTCCCAAGGGGAAAATGTATTAAAATCGTAGATATGTACCGATAAGAATCAAAATACATTTATTTCTAAGTCATATTTAGAGAAAAGAATAGAAATTTCTTTATTATCGGCGAGATTGGGACTGTGAAGTCCCTTTTTACATCTAACCCATTTAATTTTAATAGAAGGAAAGGATAGAGCAGTAAAAAAGGGAAAAGAAGGAATGAGGGGAAAATTTAAAGTCAAGAAGTAAGGAAAAAATTTTCAAAAGTGGAAAAACGCCCACAAGAATAGGGGTATAAATAACATGCGAAACCTAGTGAAAGAAATAGCTAAATTTAAAACAAAAGAATATTATTCCTGAAGTAAAAAAGAACAATGACAAAAAACTCAGAAAAAAAGTAAGTTTAACGCCGTGGAAAAATTTCCACAATAGAAGACAGAACATTGAAAAATATAAAACAATTGAAATGGAGATTAAAAATATACAACACAAATTTATGTCATAGCTCTTGTAAACACTTCAAACATAGAAAAATCAAATAATATTAAAAGAAAAAAAATTTAAAATACTTATCGGAAAAACACGAAAGACATCGTCTGAATGGAATAGACGAGAAATTTAAGTAAAAATTACATTGCACACCTTAAAATCACACTCAGTGAAAGATCACATGCAACGTTGAAAACGTCATCGCTGGGTATTGGATACATTCGTCTTCCTTCATTTCGAGTTTCATAATCACTATGACTACGAGATTAGCATATTTTTATTTAGTCACAGTCGTCAGCTTTGTTTACTGCGGGTGGTCCAGAATTAGCCGGGCCTTGGGGTGGAATCGTCTCGCCATTCTTTAAAGATTCTCTTAGTTTCAACTTCCATAACTCAGCAGAAGTGATCTCGCATTGCAACTAATCGCATTGTGAAACACTGAAACTAATTAATCGCGAATCGTGCGAAATATTCTAAACCAATCACAGCACTAAAATATAATACATAATTTCGTTTCGATGTCTCGCTCTCGAGCCGTCGATTCAGAAGTAGAGTTATCGCATCGCTGTTGAGAAAAATTGGATCGAATAAATCATGCAAATGCTGTGTAATTCAGCCTCGATGCTCCACTTAACCTCCCGAGGCTTGTCTTCGCCTCCGTACCGAAGAAGAAAGCACTTTTCGACTCCTTTCGTGAGTTATCCGACTTTTAATCCATAATCTCGTTGTCCTCGGAGAAAGCAGTATCCCCGCCCTCCTTTGCTCTATTTTTCACTAATCCTCTGCACTAATTTCACACAACGACCTTCGCTCGCGGGTTCGCATCCATTTCTGGGACGCGCCTCTACTTATTTCCCATTTCCATAAACTCTCCTAAATGGCCGACGGCTTATGTTCGTTTATATATATATTTGAAAATGGGTTGATTGTTGTTTTCCCGGAGTGCGTTGTTGCCAGATGGCCTCTCCCATCGCCAGACGTTGGATTGTCTGTCGCAAGGAAGGAAACGTGTCCTGCGGAACTCTCCGAGTGCCAGAGGCAGCAGCAATTGCCCCTGTGGAAGATTTGCATATGTTGTTGACTGAGTGGAGAGGGAGAAACTGACGCACACACTCCTAGAGAAACTAGAGGAATGTGTGTACTCCAGGAATCTTGGAAAACATATTTGCTTCTACCTTCAGCCCTTATTTTTCTACTGTTAAACTTTTCATTTACTTATTTTTTTTCGTTAGTTTGTTTTTTATTATTGTTCTGAATGGAAAAGTACCTCAAAGTCGATGCCGATGTATTAGACATAGCAGGTGGCACGGCCTTTAATACCTGATGATGCCGGTTGGACCTGCGGTCGTGTAACAAACACATTCTGTGGTAAAAATGTGTCTAATTTTTATTATCCTTCAAGATAGAGAAATAAAACAAAGTCGAGACTGATTTATTAAATTCTACGCACCAGAGTATTCAACTCAAAACCAGTGGATGTATTAGGGTTTGAGTTTTATTAATATTAAATAGCTAAATCCATAACAATAACAAATTATATAGCGTAGGAAAAGGTCTTTTATACTAGCAAAATTAGTGATAATCACCCTGAACTGCCGTTTTCACAATTCGGAAATATTTCAAGGAGAGTCTTATGGAATACCTAGAATGTGTAATTAGAATCTTAAACTTGATCGGCGAAAAGAAATTTCTGGTCGGAAAAATAATCGACTTTTTGATCTCAATTTACTGTTTTTGAGTTCCAAATTAATCCTCGCATAAGAGAAGAGGACATTTTTGAGTTAAAATCCAGTTTTTATTAAACAAGAAATCTGTCTTCTGATCCTTAAACCGTATATTCTTGTTTGATATTCTTGTCGTACTCGGTCTATCATATCACATAATTATCAAATCTAAGAAGAGAAACGTATAGAGTTTTCGATAGCACATTAGGTACATTATAACCTCTAGAATATCTTTTTACTATATGTGTTAAAGTGAAATTTTTAATCGAATAATAACAAATTTCTACTTAACGTTTACATAATCTTCGGAAGTGTTTTAAAATTAACTTCCATCATCTCTCTGCCAAATATGCCGTTGTATTATCACCAGAAATTCCATGATTTTCTTTCGTGATTTTGAAAGTAAAAGTCAATCAGTATAGGTGGTGATAATGATGTTCTCTTCGTTTCTATATCACTGGAGCAGTACAGACATTTCTGTACATAGCGCTGTAATTTCAGAACCGTATTTCAACCCATACGTAAAGTAATATAGTTTCTATTTCCGAGAAAAGAATTTCCTGGAAATCTCCTCCCCGCAGAGGCGAACGAAACTGGAGGGAAGTTTTTCACTGCATGAAAATTCCATGATGCGATGACTTTCGGGAATACGCAGTGGTTGTCAATAAAAATGACGACGTTTCGCCAACGTCGACGAACAACTTTCGGGAATAACCAGTGGTTGACAAGCATTGTGTTATCCTGAAAGTCATCGCATCATGGAATCTTCATGCAGTGAAAGCCTTCATACCAGAATTTCCTGCAGATATGGACATTTTCTGCATACGGCATCACCAATTGCTGATATGTTTTGGTGAAATGCAAAGGAAATCGAGAGATGTGAGATATTTTCCGCTTCCTTCGTAGCAATATTCACTGTGACAAAGCTAAGGACTGTGGCTTGCCATTACGCTGTCTTAAAAACATTTAGTTGCAAATTTTCTTTTATAGGGAATCGACCAGTTTCGCGCCAACATTTTCGGTCTCTGAGGGAACTTTTCCATTTGGGAATCATCTCACGTCTTTCGCTATAGTGTACGCCCTTTCAGATGGGCACCTACCTGTCCGTTTACACCTGCCAGAGGCCCCTTAATTCCAATGGCCTCGAATCGGTGGTTCAGATCCGCAGCTGCCCGTCTCGGTGGTCGGGCACATCTGTCATCAGCCAAAAGAAGCAGCCGAAATTCGAACTTTGGAGGAGCAGTTTAATTCACCTTCATACGTATTCCCAAGAGCGTCCGATTCATATCAGCCTCTGCACTTATGCTTGCACAGTTTCTTTCCTTCGACAGAGAATTTACTCTATTTTTGCCCTCTTTGGCTTGCGTGTGTTTTTTATTAATTCAGGAAACTTCCTCTCCTTAAATGTGCGGTGATTATTTAATTTGGATTTAAAATGAAAGTAATATGTGTATGCAGTGTATTGATTTGGATGGCATGCTTTTAACGGTCTCCACCAACTTCTCGGGGTAGCAGACCTTTTGGGAGAAAATTAAGTTTATGTTTGGATTAAATGAAACTGTGAAACGATTTTCCGCTGCTAAGAGTCGCTGAGTTAGCCTCCAGAAAATGAATCGATGAATCAATGATCACTTTTAGATATTGAATGGGTATATGAGTTTTATACGATTACATTACGTACTTAATTTGTTTATTGGTGCAATAACGGTGGCGGGGACACTTATTGCTTCCAGGAAACCAGTTATGAACGAGTAAAGTCGAGGCGAGGTTAGACCATGTTGGCCTCTCTTCCACCAAAGCTCAACTGTCAATACATACGTAATTTAATATTTAGAGTAGGAAGATATGATATAACAAATACGCGGAAAGGTTGGGTTCGTAGGGAAATATCTTCTCAAGTGAAGTTTGAAGAAAACAAAAACACCCACAATGAAGGCGGGTGAATAAGGAGGGTAAAATAGTAATAATAATAATGCGACTTTATTCCGGCGAGATTGAGATGAATAAGTTTCTTCGTTAATTGATTAACCCTTCGTCACATGGAGTTTGAAGGAGATAACTTGAAAAATAGCGCAAATAAGGAAACGACTCTAACAAAATTGTTAGAAAAAAATGCACCACAGCATGAATACACCCATAAGAATGGTGAAACACCTGCGGAATCTACTAATATTTCACTACCTTTTAAGGAAAAGGTAGGTTCAAACAAAATTGCACAGTTACATTATTTATTACAGATAAATTATTTATATAATGTAAAAAGGAAAGATTAGTATAAATGAAATCAATACATCATCTAATACAATAAAGCATAATGTAGTTCATGTAGTTAAATTAACAATCTAATTGTAAGAGCAAGCCTGTTGATTTTTCTAATTTTCCAATCATAATCACGCTACCAATTGCAATTGCGATTGTGAATTGAAAATCAATTCAGATTTTGAAATTACAAAATAATGAAACTCATAAAAGATAGTAATAATTCTTCAAATTGCATACAATTGCGAGAAATGATGTGTTAATCCTTACATCTCATGCCATTAGCTCTACTCATTAAACTTCATCATAATGCTCTTTGCTGCATTAGCGGAATTCTTAATCCCAAATGTTAATGTGAATAATATGTTCGAGGTATAGGTTAAAACTTCATTTCAACTCTTTGACCGTAATGGCATAATTAGGGAAAATTGTTGGGGTAAATGACTGCTTTTACAGTCAATTGACTGGTGCTATTCCTTTGTTTCCTGTAAATGTGGGACTTGAAATTCTTCTGGATATTAATGATTTCTATCTGCTTTAAATATATAAGACATCGCACCCAACAACCGAAGGCAGCCACATTTGCCTTTACAATTAAAAACCCCTTGGGAAAATGCCATTCATTGTAATAAAACTCTAGACAAGGCTTTTAATTAAATCCTTACAATTTACGGCGTACATTTCTTACGTTTATGAGTCTCGCACGGTTCTAAGAGTGTTGTTTCGGTCCACGACTCGCTACCTCTGAGGTCGTAGCACTTCCTTTCGTTGCGTCGATTCGATGTATCGCATTCGAGGGCCTCGTTCGACCGCCGCGGTCTAATGCTCCCTCGTCTTCTTCATTTGGTTTCTATGGAAGGATCCCAGCGATCTTCGCGTGTTTTTGGTCTAATGTTGCGTAATTGAGACTAATAGTAATTTTTTGCTTATCGCTCATCGCGTGGGAATCGGACCGTGTCCCAAAGAGTCGATTTCTGTGGAAAGAGGGCGATATCTCGAAGTTCCGTTCCGAGTCATGCTCTGCCGGTCTTCCAAGACCAAACATGGCGCAATCTTACATCGATCCTTCCCTGCGAAGGGAAAGTAGAAAGACGCCCTCGTGTCGTTGTCCTTCCTTCAACATCTTTTGGGAAAATGTTGCCTCCCGATTATCCGGGGAGGATTACCAGGGACTATCAGCGGTCCGCGGAAGCTGGAGTGAATGTGTGTTTTTGTACACCGTTTAATATTCATCTTAGGGATACTTAAACGCGGAAATATTTATATCGTGAGGGCCCTCCTTCATGACATAGGAAAGCTACTTATCTATAACAGGTGTGGGCTGAACCGCGCCTTCCTATGGGTGCAAGGAGTGCATCGCACCCGGACGGTAGCATGTAAAGGTCGGCAACAGAAGCGTAGCCAACCATCGTTATTATTACTACTGCATTATTTGTTATTTTTTGTGTGATACACATGACTTTTCTCGGAAAAATTATGATGTAAAATTAAAGATTGGCTAACACTTTGAGTAAAGAATTAGGGATAACTCAAGACGAGAAGGGAATATTAATATATTAAAATAGGATCATAGACTAAAGTTAAAGTAGGTTCCCGTGATTTCTCCTACCAACATAGAATACCACGAAGTATCTCCCCAGTCAATTGAATATATACTTGTGCATTCTAATAGTTTATCATCGGAATTGTATGTGAGAAAATTAAAAATCTACGGAGGTGGCCAACATGTTGTGGAAATCCACGAGAGAGGAAGGATATATATTTTCAAACCATTTTATGTAACATCATTTAAGGATAGCCTCTTACGATTGACCGTAGAAGTATATTACCATCAATAAGCCAGTGAGTCAGTGTTGTTGTATACTCAGAAGAGATTTACCAGACGATGTGGTGCTCATCTTCCATACTGCTTTGATTTTATTTCCGTCGAAAAATGTGGTACAAAGCATTTCATCGATATCAATTTGAATTTTTGGAAACGGAAAAATGTGAGATAAGTTAGAGATGACTCAGTTTCAGGTTTGGCTGAAATGAATTTATTTTATTCAAACAGCTTTTGAAGGAAGAGAATACATTTCCCTTCCTTCAAAAGCTGTTTGAATCCAAAAATTTCAATCGCAATTCAGCCCATGGATTGACTTCAAATCTGGAATTTTTTGTACCATTCCTCTCTCATAGGAAGCCTCGGCGTTTGGCGAAGTGAACGGCAAAGAACGAAATGGAAAGTGGACAAATAAGTCATAAGACGTCCGTCATGCTTGACTACGGAGTATACTTGTTGGTTCCACTCGGACGAGGTTAATCGCTTTCGCATCTAAAAAAGAGGAAGTTGATGAGAACAGGTCTTCGCCTTAGGGCAGGTATGCTGAGGGCCAAACTTACGTAAGCAAGTTTAGCAATGGGGTAATTGCCGTGATAAAAATGTCAGCGGAACGAGCTACTGTTTCAAGAGGTTCGGAGTGTTTGTCGGAATCTGCTGCAAATGAGAAAAAAATGGTTTTTCGGCGACTGAAATTCGGCAACTCTAGAGGAACAATCTTTAGAGAACCATTATCTGGAAAGCATGTTAAATTTGAAGGACGGATTGTTTAAGACCTGAAGCACCTCAAGGCGAGCAAAAAACTGCCTCTTTTTCAATGGCTGTACTTTTCCATCGCCGGAACGGTCAAAAATGAAAGTAGTGGGAGTTTTTATCGGAATACAAATGGTCGTAATTCCTCTAAAAAAAACATGTACTTAGCTGTACATTCGCCAGGACTTGTCTGTAATTTATTTTTCTCCTCTCCTTAATTCATTTTCACGAAAGAGAATGTTAATGATCATTCTGACTCGCGTATTTTATCAATTTATCCGGTGAAAGCAATCTTTGTTTTAGGTCAGGGGTGGGGAACCTTTCGTGGCAAGAGCGCCGCCATTATTTATAATTACAAAACATTTGTGTCAATGTGATACCTAAAAATATAGGTATTATCTATTTTATTACATCGTTGACAGGGTTAGAATGATATATAAGTGTATATTATTGACATCAATAATAATTAAATATAATAAAAAATGAATATAATCCACGTTTATTTATTCAGGAGATTCATTTTTTAAGTGAAGAATGTATATCGAGAATAGTGCAGTCAGAGTTCTGCGTGTTAAAGTAATTCTCTCGAGTGCCACTTTGGGCACGCGTACCGTAGATTCTCCACCCCTGTCATAGGTTCTTTTTCTAGGTTTCTTTTCTTTTCACTATTCTCCCAGCAGGCTTTAGAACGGCAGAATGTCTTAACCGTGTTCGAGATTCGAATTAGTACTGATTAAGATGTTCAGTCCGGCTAAGCTGAATGCTACACATTGAAGTAAACTGTTTAAAATCGTATCGATGATCCATCAAGCAGAGAACTCAGTCGGGTTTTTCGTGGCCTTATCAATGCCTGAAAGGATGTGGTTTTTCAGTAAACATGTGGCTCAGTCAATCTATTGCTTTCGTATTAAAAAATTGCAAAAATAGATCACATTTATTGAGAAAATAACAAAAGAGAAAAATGTGGACGTGTCCGGGATATGAACCCGGATTCCCCACCTACCGGGAGGTTGTTCTAACTACTTCCAGCTACTTCAGACTTTTTTCTTTTTGGTTTCTTTCTCTAATACAAGCATATTTTCCAGGCGTACTTTATAGCTTATTTTTGCTTTATTTATGAACGCTGAAAAACTTTGTTGGTTTTTATCTCTAACCCCTCCACAACTTGTATAAACTATTCGAAATAACAAGCAGAACAGAATGATGAAGCATTTAACCGTTCAGACCATTATTATAAATGCATTATCAGCGACATTGAGTAGAATTTTTATTCATTGAGACTCCGTCTTCCAAGAGTTATCAATTGCTCAAGAGATTTGATTCATTGATTGAAACTCATTCATCGAATGTAAATCGGTATAACGTTGCCTTAATAAGCAGCCTTTTTAATGTCTAAAAAGTCTTATCGAACAAGTTTTTGTTGTTTTCAGATATTCGACACTAATTGTAATTTTGCAGACGCTTTGATGTCACCAAATTAAGGTTCCTTCGAACAAATTTTGCTTCAAAAATTAGTCATTGGTATTAGCTATTTGTACATTCAACGATTCCTATCTTTACACAGCATATCATTAAATCTAAGATGCACATTTTTGGCTTTTTCAAGTATCTAAAAATCGGGTACATCTGAAATTCACGGTCTAAAATGCATTATCGTGAAGCGGGTACCGCAGAGTATTGTTACTTAACCTATAACGTTTAAAGCTAAGATTCAATATTCCCTTTCCGTTAACGTCCTCTTTCTAAGCAGTCATTAACGCATAGTCCTTATCCGGTACCTATGTCATTAGTTGACGATACACTAAGAACTTGCGTCTTATAGTACTTTGTTTCATTAAAAGGTTATCGTATGACATGAATACAATTAGGTAATTTAAAACTATAATTCCATTTCAAGCCTGTTCGGACATGTTGTTTTATTTATTTCATCTTCACATTTAGCATTTTCATAGCTTTTTTGATACTGATCTATTTTGTTACCTAATTATTTGTATTTCATGTTTTTTCCTGTGTATTATTATTGTGTTATTTTATGAAAATTTATTTTTAGTTGTTATGTTTATGTAATAATGTGTCAATACCATTTTTCCGTTGCCCAGATGTGATTTAACCCACCTTTTCCTCAAAACTTAGTTAACTATCAGTAGGTTTTGCAGATTTTTCAATCCCCATTTTTTGTTGGCGTTTCCCTACTGTGGTGGATTTTCCTTAATAAGCACAAACTTAAGTTTTTAAACCCACAAAGTAATTTCCTTCTGTGCACTTTTTCAATCCATATCTTTTAAATTTCCAATCACGAAGGGTCAGATGTAATAAGAGACTTGGTAGTCTCTTTCTCGCCCTAATGAAGTTTTATTATTGTTATTATTATTTTAGGAAACACACCGCAACAAATAGCATCCGAATCGCAATCGCGTTGTTATTTTTATTCCCCCCCAGATGACCTCCCGAACTCGGGTGCATTTTAGATTGCAGAACAAAACGTTATTCGTCGGTTTAATTTCGAACATTTTGAAATGAAATGTCTCCGCGGCGAAAGTAAAGGTGTGTACTGATCGCCGTTTTCCAGCGAATGGCTTTTAATCGAGGCTGTTCCTGTAATGAAAACCGCAGAAATCCTTGGCAATTTCCGATTCCTTCGCTCGATTTCTTCGCGTTATTTCGCGGAAAACGCGGTGCGATAACCATAAGTTTAGGGATAATGGCCTGCGTTCAGGCCTCAACTTTTTTGCCGTCAATTAGCGAGTGCTTTGCTCTGCTCGTCTTTTTTCCTTCGTTTCCCAAACACGCTCGGCTGACTTCGCGTTACGCTCCGCAGATCGCACAAATATCATTTCACGTATTGCCGTTCGTGGATCTTATCGGCGGAAGTTTTTAATCGGCGTCGCTTCTTGCTCGTATCAAACTCGTGAAGATTTTTTTCCGGCTTTGGGGTCGAAGAGTTCGAACGTTACCCCCTTTGCCGCACCCGTGGGGGCCGTCGCGGAAAGCGTATTTTGAAAGCGCTCGAATGAACATTTAATGGGAAATCCTTTCTGCATTTTAAATGCCCCGGTGAGTGGCGTTTTGTAAACAAATATTGTGAGTGGCAAAACGAGGTTATGCGCCTCGAGTGGGTTTAGAAGTGAACTTGAGGAAGAGAGAGTGTTGTTATCTTCCGAAGAAACGCGATCAGTCGGACTAAGAATTATAATTTTACTAAACTTCAATTTACAGTTTATTATTTAATTTGTGGTGTAGTGTAATTAAAATTCTCAGCCCAACTAATTGTGTTTCTGCAGTTACGGTATACTACCACGTTAAGGCAGAAATCATCGAAGTTATCTTCTAGCTCAGTGTAATTACATACAAGGAAAATTACAAAACTTACTCGACTCTCTCTGCAGAAAAAAACAACAAATAAATATACATAAAACATTAAAATAGATATAAAATTGGTAATAATAAAATCCAGTTGGGTAGGTACCTCAAAACTCGCAATGTTTGTTAATGTAGTAATACATAAAAAGGTGAAATCTTCGTACCGATGCAAATGGCACAGGAATAAAGAACAACATTGAAAAAACAAGGTTTTAAGTTGCTTAGATTAAACATTAGCCGTCAGGAGAAGTTAAATAACTCACCGAGTCTTTTTATCGTGTCCGGTAAGGAGTTTCAGAATTCCGAACCTGCAAGATTTCGAATTGAAAAGAACTTAAGAATATGTTTTATGAGCTTCGCTGTGTTCTTAAAGACGGAAACGGAAATTCATAGAAAAGCGCCAACTGAGTACCTATAGAATGGTAACTCGACTTACGAACTTACAATACTCGAAAACTTTGTCCATTTCCATTGTCTTTGTGGTTGCTCTCTCGATATTAGGTTCGTATCTGGAGATCAAAATGGAATAATAGAAAAGTTCGAACGCCGGAAAATTCATATCTCGAGCGGTTCGTCAGGTGAGTGATTGCTATGACATTTAAATGAGTACAGAATTCATTCTTTTGGTTTGATTGAAACCAAATACTTTCCGTCATCTCATAACTAGATTTAGGATAGAAAATTGTGATATACTTCAAGGAATGAATTGACTATTGTGTCGAATAGAATTTGTTGGTGGTCCGCATGCGGCCCGCGTGTCTATATAACTTTTCTAGCCCAGGTCATTACTTAGTAACATTTCAGTTTCCAAAAATTTTAGCAATATTTATTTTTGGCTATATTTTCTTAATTTAACTATATATTTTACTGAGTGCTTATTCAACAGTTATGTATGTTTTACTGTTATAACTAATGACATTAATGAGTTGGATTTAGAAAGATTGTCACTTAATGGGAAGTTGTATTACTGGAAGTAAACGATATCAATTTACCGCGGTTTCCTTCTATGAACATCGCGGAATCCTCTTGAAATATTCCCTGTTGTGGTAGAATGAGTTTTATGTTTGGTATTTCCTATTATTTAATTTGAATCGGTGCTCTGTCTCACCTAATCTACTTGGACTGTAAGCAAAGCAAGGAAGAAGCTGGGATTACACGTCACATAAAATGGTGCTCACGTCACCGGGAAAGTCATTGGGGTACCAGAAATAGGCGAAAAATGACTGTCATGAGCCGCAATATAAATGTCCCCTCGGAAACGGAATGGGGCCCCTATTACGTTAGTCTTTTGCTATAAAACATTCTGTGGGTCTCAACGTTTCATTTTCGCAACTTTTATGCACATGTCCTCATCTTGCACTTGTTGTAGCATTTCCCTATAAATCAAATTATTTTTTCGCCGCCTGAGCTGATATTTTCCTTTCTTTAAGTAGTAAACGATATTGTTTTGAAGAAATGCTCAACGATTTATTGAAGAAAATAGGCTCCTTAATCAAATCCATACCTTTCAAAATGGCCACTTATGCTACTGTTAATCATTAAATGAGATCAAATTATTAATTTAATTGCATCCGCTATAGAACCCTTTTTTGTGTGTATATCTTCACCCCCTGCCATACGCCACTGGCATGAATCTAAATCTTCGTGGACTTGAATAAACTACTTCGTGGTCGGCAGACATCACTGATGTAAAGGATAATCTGGAATCCTGAAAAGCTTTCCTTGCGAGCAAAATTCGTACCACATATCCGCCAGTTCTTTCCGCAGTGGGACGCCCACATCAGAACCCAGCCATTCGCAAACGCACATTCCAGGCGATGCCGTGCATAACTGTCCTATTTTCTCTAATTTTTCTCTGATTGCTGCCATCCGGAATTCATCTCAAAACCTTTTCTTCCGTTTGTTTCCACCGTAAGATTGGAGCACTTAAACAATTATCTAAACACATTCCCCTAAATATTTGGAGCGAATGATACAGTGAAATCCTCTCCGTGCTGAAATCGGCTGCGTGCGTCTTTAGTAACCTATGAATCTCGTTATTTTGGGTCACGGTCGTTATATCTCCGCGGTAAATTATAGGCGTTAGCATCTCGTGCTCTTGCTAGATCGCCAGCGCTGCTAAGTTTAACTGGTTGCGGGGCAACGGAGGTTGCGACGCACTCCTCTGTTAATTTAAACGTTTTATCGGCGCTCATTTAATTCAGAGAAAGTTTCAATGCGCTCGTTGAAAGGACGAGAGTTGCCTTCCACGTCCGAACGCGTATCACATGGAAGACGCGGTTGTCAGGGCTTAGTTTTGCGTTTGATGAGCCGTTTTAATTTTAAGCGTCCGATGTGTGGAGAAGGGCAGCAGATGACTCAGGATAATCAAGGTTACGTCTTTCTGACTCATTTAATATTCTATAGGTCGTTCTCGACCGCGTGATTTTTTCAATCGCTCTTTTCTTACCTCACTTGCATCACGCTTTCCTTTTTCTTTCCTCTGGTCTCTCAATTTGTCCGTCCGTTGACGATTAACGTGAGGTGTACTAGTGTCGACTCGTGTTTATTCATTTGTTTCTTCCTCGATGAAATTTTGTTCAATTGATGTCGTTGATAGGAATTGATTCACGATAATCGATTATCATTCATTAATTCTCCAGCCCCTGTTGTAGCACACAATACAACGCAATGAAATACAATACAATAAAAAACAATACAACGCAATGAAATACAATACAATAAAAAACAATACAGTGCAAGAAAATACTATACAATACTATACCAACGTCTTTATTTGGCGAAATAGAGTCTTCCATATTCCATTTAATCCTTCTCACGCTCGTATGTAGAAAGTACTTAGACATAGCATGGTATAAGATTTTGAACTGTACTGATTTTAACCAATCCACTCCAACCATTATACCTTCGATACTGCCGAAAACAAAATAATTCATTTATTAGCGAAGATAAAAAATGCTGCTTATCAACAGTTTTTTTATTGCGGTACCAATGCGTCCCAGCTTGTTTCGGAAAGTCTCTCCTTTGACATACTTAAGATTGAGACTAGGAAGTCCCAACACTCCATAAATGTGTAATGAAAACTGTTTGAATTAGCCGTTTGATTCGTGGAACGGTCAGAGTAAGTCGTTAGGCCCAAACTAGGAAAGCAGATCATACATCCACATTTTGGATGCCATTCAAAGTGTGGTTAATTTTAAACCTGGAATTATTTATGCTGGTAAAACATACTGCACGTCAATTTCGCGGCCCCAAAGAGGTGTCCACTTGAAACTGCCGATTCGGAAGACGTGGGAAGAACTTCGGTCCGTTGGTGGGCGGTTTACACGTGGTATTTTTCTCTTTGGATGATAGGGACTGTCTTATCGGACGTTGGACAGGGAACTATGGGCGTGCTTGATGGCGATCTCGCCGTTCTAATCCCTTCGGTTTATTTTTAAATGAAAACCGTTGAAATATTTCACGGCTGAGTCGCAGGGGCCGACAACCTGTGGTGACAAAGTTCTCACACACCTCGGAGAACGTTTTAAGAGGAAATAAAACGTCTTTGTCATTGCTCCTGCGAGAATTAACAACTGGAAATTGGTTTCTTTTGAGAAAACGTTGAACAAAGGGCGTCTAGTAGAGGGTCGTTCGACTTGAAGCCGTCTCGCAAGAATTTACAGAATTTTTCGCTCTGGTTAGCCCACTTCAACTAACTTATTCGCAGTGATTTGGGAAAACTTACATCTAAAAATTTAACATTACCTTGTTTTCGAATAGTGTCCCCTTTTTTCGTCGAAAAACTACCGTCACCACCTTTTGTGGACATCTTAAAGATGATATCGACGGAAGATTGAGTAATTGGAATGTATAAATAAAGTTTTAGTGATGGGGTCGTTAGACATTAAATTGAATGTTGTAAATTTAATGCATTTAAATTTTTACTGGTTGGCGATTCTGAATACAATAAAGTAAACAAGAAAATGCCGTTTCCATGGGTATTATTTAGTCGACCGGTTTTGGCGATCTATAACCGAATAAAACCTATGGAAAAAATACCTGTTTTCTTTGTTAATTTGAATGGAATGTACCTTCTCCTATTCATAGCGATTCTTTATTTCTCTATCTACTTTGATCTACTGCAATCTTGCTAATCATTGCGCCCGTTTCATTTAAATTCAAAGTGATGTTTGTTTACCTTAGCAACGGTAATAAATCAAAACAGTAAATCATATACCTTCGTGTACATTTCAAGTCATATTTTCACAGATTTCAAATCACGTGGATATTCAACTCATTTTTCATAATTATTTTTTATATAGACCTTTACGTTCTAAAATTTACGTTTGATATTAAGGTATTCCTTGAGGTAAGATATTTTATCTCGCATGCCGTGTGTCTATGAGCACAGAAGCGCACATGACTAGGGATGTTACTTGTCTCAGTTTGAGTATTCAAAACAAAACGATCAATTTGCATCGTAATGCCATCATTGGGAACAAGTCGAGGCTAGCTTGGAAAGCTAACTACCCAAGCGCTTTATCTGATTCTATTTATGTAACTCGCGCAGGACTTGTTTCTTCACTCATCAGATTTGCTTGCATCGAAGATTTTTGATCGCAGAAACGTATTCTCTCCTCAGTTAATCGCAGAGTTTTCCACTTGAATGACTTGGAATGACGACGCGTGGAACTATTTTTTCAGTTTCGGCGAACTTTTCGAACTGTAATTAAAATCGCGTACGCTCGAGCTGATAAAACAATTGAATAATTGAAATCCAAGCGAAAATGTTACTTTTTTCGTAATTCTGATTTGTCATTATTTTACATTTACTTATAGAAGAGTTTTAGCTATATTTAATTTAGTTAATAAAATAACACTTCAAAGTAATTTTCCAAAACTATAAGTAAAAATAGGTGTATTTTTATTCGTTAAAATAAAAACATTACCAGTCAGGGTGGGTTGTGTGTTAAACTACCGCGAGCCGAAATAGGTTTTTAAAATCGAAATAATTGCGATTTTTTTAAATAATTACAGACGCCAATGAATATATACACACGCCAATGGTGAATAGATTGGAATACACATAAATATAATTCTGATTCAAACTTTGTTACATTTCGGAAATAAGTTTGCCTGTTCCGGGTATGTAGACAGTTATGTGTTTACTCCATGGCCCAGAGACAAATCCTGGCTACGCCCCCTGCCATTGCTCTATTTACCGTAGAATTCCTCTAAATGTAGTCTGAAACGACACAGTTCATCATCTGTTCTACATTTTCAGAATACATCAATACTAAAAGCTTCTGCTTTATTGTCGGTTAATTAATTGCGGAGTAAACAGAACATCTCTTCTCGAATTACTGCTGAATTAAATTACAACGATGAATCTCTCGATTATTTGAAATTGATGTCGACGGAAGCAATCCATCAAAAGTTCTCAAGCCCACAAAAAGAGGAAAAGCAGAAGAGGTATAATTTCTTGGTAATTATTTCGGAAAACTCTCGCGTAGAAAATGATTAAATGTCGTGCATTAGGAGCGAATTGAAATTCATAGTTATAGGTGTGCGTATTTTCTCTGCTTTTATTTTCCTTTGTGTACGCTGTCTGCACTCTAAATCTCTTCAGAAAACAAAGCATTGTTTGCCAGAGGCGTGACGCCCTGATTCGGGTTTCCTTGTCACCCATTGTCATAATAAATTAGTTCTTTGTCAAACGATTACAAACGTTCTTATATGATTATTCTAAACAATGTGTATAATGGAATTAAATAGGTTAATGTATTGATAATGTGTTTAGTACACACAAGCGATTCTCTGCTAACAGATTGACTTTCAAACGTCTTAAATTCTTTACGATTCTTGAAATTATTCAACTAAGTTCGCTTTGAAGTTGCCGATCGATGTTGAATCGATTACCAGCTGATCCATTCGATAGCGTTCTCGATTAAAGTGGCGGCTTTACAATCATGTGGTCCTTTATACATAGCACATCTTCATTTGACGAGAATTTACGTCGTGATGAATGAAGAGTTTAATGACCGTGTCCCAATCCCTTGATAAAGACGTGCTCGTCCATTGCTAACAAGTTTTATTTTTGGTTAGTCATCGTTCTCATTTTTTATCTCTTCAAGGACTAGCCGATGATTTTACCTGTTTGCTGCCTCAGTGTATCAACGGCAGTAGCGTAGCCAGGGGGTGGTTGGGTGTTGAAAAATCAAGGTTATGGGAGCTTAATTTTAAGTGTTTAAACACCTACAGTTACACACGGTGGCTCTCTGAGGAAAAAAAATATACATTAATCTCATTCCATCTTTGTTACATTTAGGGCAGAACTTTGCCTGCCCCGGGAATGTAAACTATGTTGCGTTTACTCCATGGATACCCCTCCCACCCAGATCCTAGCAACGCCATTGATCACTTAATTTGTCATGTCTCTATTGGTGGAGAGAGGCGAAGATCGGAGCTTTCTTGTGTCTCTATAAGTGGAGGGAGTTCCAAAAGATTTCATGCGTGAATTCGATAGAACTCTGTAAGGTATTTATAGGATTAATTTAGCTTATTTTCCTATGCATCAAACCATTCTAATGTGAAAAATGAATGGCGAATGTGTAAACAGCGCCTGGTAGGACTATATCTTAACATTTCGTTCCGAATTGCTTAAAAAGCAGATTTTAATAGAAATTTACGTATTTCATAAGTTCCATTCCTATCCCATTCCACTCTAATATTTCCTTGGAAGAATCAAACCCTTTTACACATTTCTCCCTTCGTTGTTAATGATATAAACTTGCTGGCATTCGTTTCGTATCAAAGGTAGATATTTCACGCAACCAATGCCTTGCGTGTACGACTATTTTACGCACGAATCCGTTCACAGACAGTCACGAGTTTTGTGTATTCGGCTGATATCGAACTCGTTTCTCTCTATCTTTTTAGCTAAATGGATTTGTTTGCTCTAATCTTGTCTCGTTAGAATTGGGGAGTTCGTTATCCCGCGTCCTCAACCCCTTTTCCGATCGGCTATCAAATCCCTCTCTCATTTGGAAAGGGGTCCAAAGAATCCTCTTACGAAACCTCGGATGGAAGGGGCAGCTGGAACTGTTCCACGCGAGTCTATCTCAGCTCATTTGGATTTCTTTGGCTCCATTCTCGTTTCCATTTGAGGCAGAAGGCGACATTTGCTAAAGTCCGTAGGAAGTCGAATTTTCGCACTTCTGCACACGGCTCTCCTTCGTTGAGACTTAATTTCAGCTCAAATGTAAATTATTCTTGATAAAAGTATTTTTGCCTCAATGTAGGCCTCATTGTGAAACAATATTATTCCTTTCGAAAGATCGCGGATGGACATGAAAGGTTTTCGCGACCCAGAAGTATCACGAAATCCATTCCAGTGGGCCTTAGCAACTGTTTATTTTTTTACTTTGAAAATATTCTGCGAAACATTTGTTCGTAAATTGTACATGGCAATAAAAGAGGTTTCTTTTCCTTTAACTTGTATTCGAACGAATAAAAATAGGTCTTCTTTTGCCTGAAGGCACGTAGCCTATAAATTCAAAATGTCATGGCTAGGAAAAGTATTGGTAAGATTATGACTTGCACTTGATAAAAATGTTACATTTCTCCCGATCGGCCGAGAGCTCTATAAATGAGTCTAAAGTTCCTCTTATGCGTCTTTGTGGATCTTTTTTTACTCCCAATATGCGATTGAATCTTTAAATAAATTTTTATCGTCAATTTACCACTAACACTGTTGATTACAAGGCGATTGAGTTTACTACGGGTTGTTATTTCTGAAATAGCTCTAACCCTTATTATTAAAATATTAGTTACAGCTGGTAATTTTTTTGATAGAGATAAGACACGATAGATTACAATGAAAGGTACCAGGTTGCAGTAAATGTGTGTACAGGATAAGGTCACAGATGCAACTGAAGAGGGTGAAAATCCTATAGAGAATTCCAAAGTTCCATCTTCCATAGTTTCAAAGTTTTTTTTCTTTCATCCCTTATAGCTTTCCACCAAATTACGCTTTCTCAGATTGATTTTATTGTTCAGAACTATCTTATACATTACTAGTTCTCTCCATGTGTTTCACATTAGTTTATGAGCGTACTTGATACCATTTTATCAACTTTTGTAGAGGAATTCTTGCCTTCAGTCGCATGCTTTCTTTTGATACTTATATTTTCTTATATACAGTAGCACGAAGGCTTAGTAACTTCAAAGGAACAATGAAATTATCGATAAGTACGTGAATTTAAGAAGATTCTTGCGCCTTATCCAGGGCTGAGTTTCCTGCATTTGACGGTCCCAAGAAAGAACAATCGAGATTATATACTTACGAGTGTTTGCGATGGTTATTAAAGTCACGAGCGAATAATTCCACTTTCGCGGGATATTTACGATTTATTAGCTCTCTCGAAGTGTCACGGTCTGTCGACAGTGGATCGGTCGATTCATCCGTTATTATGCGTAATTCTCTCCTTACCTGCAAAGACAAAAGCTGCATACTTCCCACCGAATTGTGTCAGGGCTGTGCACTTTTTTAGAGTGGAGTGAGCGCCTTCCGCGTTTGCCGGTCAATTTATGGCTTCGAATCGGGTTAAGGTTCGGAATGTTTACATCTTTTTCGGGAGTTTTTCTGTGCCTCGGTTTATGAAGGAATTTCTCAAATCTGGCAGCGGTTCAGATTTGCAAATTCAGGGCTCTATCGGAAGTGTATTTTTTTGCAAAAAGTAAACGCACGATTCGAATACATCTTGATCATCAAATGCATGTTTGCGTTTGACGGAAATATAACTAACGAAATATTGCGATTGTCACTAAGAAAGGGATAAGGATTGTAATGTTGATATAAGGGTGGAAAATTGCGATATTTAAGTAAGGAAGTGTTTGTAGCAACTAAGGAAGTGTTTACTCTATTAGAAGCAATTCGAAAATTTAAAATATCCGTATCAATTTTGATGCTGATGCATTGATATTTTTCGATGGAAATAGTTATTTCGAATTAGGACTGGCCTTTCTATGCGGTGCGCCGCGGGATATTGGTGTACCGCATAAGATCCTAGGAAGCTTCCAATTGTGTATGTTATGTATGATACATTTTCCTATATCCATTAGTCAGTGCGGAAATGTTAATATTTTCCATTCTATGTAGTATTGCCTTATTTTTTAAAATTAGAAGTCGAAAATGAAATATACGATTTCGTCTAATACGACCTTACTCTTCCAAGTATTGCTACTTTAATCGAGTATTCAGTATTACAGAATTCCACCAGTTATATTTTAAATTAAATTTTTGAGCAGCTACTATTTAATAAGAAAGATGTAATAGCTAAAACTAGTCTCAGAGCTGCTCCGAAACGGGGAACAACTTATACTCTTTTGAATGCGTGCACCTTTTTCACATTCGGAAAAACTTTTGTTTGCCTAAACGTTAGTAGAAATCGTCTGAACCGACCCAAAGGGACGCAAAAGTAGTCCGAAATCCGTAGAAGTGCCATTGCTATGGCTGTCTTAGTTTCACTCTTCATTTGTGATTGTTATCAATAGCGATTCGGAAAAGTCATGGAAACGGGAAACGAAATAAGGCTTAGGAAAAGTGGCGCCGCTGCGGGATTTTTGGAAACCTTCGCATCCGCCATGGTTTGATCTAATCAAGGTTATCCTCAGCTTAAAAATATATCGACTTTTCTTATGGAAATCACTTCATCTCTATGAATTATATCCATGAAATAGTAGAAATTAACAAATCAGTTCTTAATTATCCCGAAATACACATTTGCAAATCACACTGATTTATAATTTGAATAGGAGTATTGTCAAAAGTGCTTCGACAGCTGAGGGCATTCCGCATATGTGGACCCTGCCTGGAAACGAACCCGGTACCAAACCAAAGGCCAGCTGGCTATCAGGAAGCCCCACAGATTTATAATATTATTGTTTGCCTTTGTTAAAATTAAAATCGCCATCATCGGGTCCAAAAATACTAATTCGTATTTTCTTAAAATGAAATTGCTCCATCATTGAACATGCATTTTTCTCATAAATTGTAATAATTACTGTGCCAATTACTTCGCCCCCTGTAAACGCTTCTCCCAGATCAGGAACAACTCGCAGATTTTTCGATTGTTTTGAAATCGGGTGTAAATTCAGCACACATCTTAAGTAGGCACACGATCTTTCAAGTTGGGCTTTATTGGGTAAGACGCCAGGTTGCATTTCGCTACGCAGTATTCGGACTTGATCCTTTGGCGATGCTGAATTCACCGGAACTGTTTACCAAGAGCTCGAAATGGTATTTTTGAAAGCACATCGGCCATTGACCCCTTTTTCCAACTCCAATTTATCTGCGAAACTTACGCATCAATTATTTAGTTCGCTCTTTTTACAATGAAACATGGGGGCCTCGTTTTAACGCGTGCATCCGCCGTCGATTCCGGAGGCGGTCGTGTGTGTTAGTGGTGCTGCTGCGGGCACTGGCGGCTCCCCAGCAGGTGGTGCTATTCCGATCGGTAGTGACGTGCGAAGTTACGCACGCCCTCCCCTTGCCTCTCCGCCCCTCTCTCGGTTTGCCCCTTGTTTTGCCACTCCAGCCGTGACTCGTCTCGATTTAGGATTCTTCTTATGTCACCAGAAGGGAATTTCTCCGGATTCAGCGGAAAATTCTTTCCCTTTTCTATCAAAAAGAATAGAGCGGTAGGACCTTCCCAAGTTTCTTGTATGTTGGATCTCAGGGGAGCTAGAATTTCCTGGAGGTATTTGGAGTTTTAGAGGTTGGTTTTGAAGGAGATTACAGAGTTCAACAAGTTGGAAAACACTGTTGACGTTAGTGATAAGCTAATTGTGCAATTGCCGCGGTGGTGGATAGGTTAGCTCAAATGCAAAGGTCCCGGGTTCGAGTCCCGGCTAGTCCAATACTTCCTGTCAGGGAATTGTTATTTATTTTCGTAAATAATTATTGAAATGGATGGTAATGGGGTCTTTCTTATTCCATGATAGAAATAACGATGATAATAATAATGTTAATAATAATGATAATGATAGCAATAATGAAGATAATAATAACAACGACAATTTCAATAATTTTTTTGATTATAATAATAAAAAATATTATAAACATAATAATAATTTTGATGATGCTGATAATCATAATATACAAAATTCAGTCCCCGTCGTAACACTTCTATCACCAATTGGAGAATTTTCGTGGAAATATCTCCGAAATGTTGTAAATTACGTGCTAAAGAGAAAGTAAATAAAAACGTTATAAAATTCGTAATGAATCTTTTTCCGGTGAATGCAGCTCCGAATTCGAGATATTTCAGGGTCCATTTCAGTCACATAGCCTCGCCTGCGTTGATCGTTGAGAAATCGGAATTCGCAAGTGAAGTTCGCAATATTCGAAGGGAAGTATTTGTTGGCTGAAAATACGAAGTGAGGGATCAACGGACCAGTATCTTTCAACCTTCACAAGTCCGTGACTTAGCTCACGGGCCCATTTAGACAAACTCCTCCTCTACCGTTGCCAATTTTTCCTTACCGAATTCAAAGAGGTTATTTCCGAGTGGGACAGTGTCTCAGGCTCGCAAAATTTAAGGAGACGAATCCGCGAAATGAGGATTCGTAAATTAGGTTCAATTTTAGGAGCTAAGGACCTTCTTTTTCCGACGATTTTGTGTCCGATGGCCGACGAAAATGTGTTACGGTCGAGGAATTGGATTTTATGATTCGGTGTGGCGATCGTCGGAATAAAAATGCGATTAAATTGCGGTCGAGAGCATTCGTGTTTGAAATGACAAGTTGTCGATGCGACTTCGCCCTCTCCCCTGTGAATCACTCGACAGAAGCTGCGCTGCTGCTTCTGCAACTTTGCGTTATCAAAGTATAAATTGATTTCCTGGGTTATTTAGAGATTTATCTGTCCATTTTGGTTTATTTTATGCGAATAGTAAAGCTTCCTTTGAAATACAATTTATGTTCCGCAAAAATCCTCCATCCATGATTATAGCAGTCTTTTATTAATCATTTAATTGCTCTGAAAATTTGGTTTTTTTTTCTTCTCGTAGGAATTTTTGTCGTAAATGCATAAAATTATCATTTTTGGGTATTTTCTAAAACCTCGATAATCGCGTCTCCAAATTTTCGTTTATTTACTGAAATGTATCTTCAACTCAGGATCAGGGCCGGCTCTAGGTGCAGGCAGCGTTGGCAAAGTCAGAAGACTTTCGCTTGGCCTCTTTGCGTCAACGAGAAATATTTCCCAGAAACAATTTTTTCTCCGAAACTTTTCAATAAAAACAGTTTCCATGGTATCGCTTAGCCAGTAAAAAAATACTCAATGGCGTAACTTGCTGACGATTATTTTCAGAAATGGTAATTTTATTGCTTATTTGGGACATCGAAATGAAATCTCTTCTTACTAAAAAGCTTGGAAAGGCACCGTATATGATACGGAGATTTTATGTCGATATGTTTAAGTTGTCACTATGAAATTTGAACTGTAGATAGCAGCGATTGAGTAATCGTTTATTAATAAACCATACCGTACTATAAACCATATGGCCATGAAGTGAGGACTTCGCTTTATTTTTCTGAATGTGTTCTTATCATAATTCGTTTGATATTAATAGTAGCTAATAATATTACGGTATAGATATTATAGATATTAATAGTAGCGAATAGCTCTTGAATTAATATTAATCATAACGATAATAATAATAAACGGGCTTCCGGATGGCCATATGGGTAACTGGCTATGCTTTCGATTCACTTTTAAAGTAATCACCTCTACTAACCATAATATATACTCATTATTAACAATTGACTTTCTCCTTTCTGTTGGAGCCTCTTTTAGATTTCGAAATAGACTATGGACTTTATATGGATTATGTACTAAACTGATAATGATACCAATCGAGACGATATCGTTCTTTATCGATCTCTAATAAGTCTCCGTGTACTGAGGCGCAATTCGGTGTGGAATATTGCACTCTCAGGGAATATACTGAAGATGAGGAGGTCGTGAAGTGTGAAATACTCCAAAGTACGTCTAAAATACGAATTGATTAAGAAAAGATGGCGATGAATTACAGATATGAAAGGATACGATGTTAGGAAGTACTGGTGAATTATTGCCAGTGAATGACTGGGAAAACCATCTTTCTTCCTGAAAAACGTGGATAGTTAAGGGAATCTTCTCATTAAGTCGAAAGTGATGGAATTTACCGCGTGAAGAATACCCCACAATTGTGAGCTGATCACAGATGGTCTGAAATTCTATTTTTCTGTCATCAGATAGAAAGCAGCCTATTTTTCGTGTCAACACTATATTGGAAGTGCCCATAAAAAATGGTTCAACTCACTCTGAGATCAAATCGACATATTAGCGTGACTTGAGACGAAACGGCTGTTCTAAATAACTCGTCCTACTTCGGCAGTGGAGATAAAGTATTAAAGTAGAATTGAGGAAATAATGGAGTAGATCCTGTAAATGGAACCAAACTCAGGTGGCTGATATTTGCAGTTAAGGTGTTTTTAGCTCGGGAATAGCACCTAGAGAGCTTTGGATACTCCTTGAATTGACATTAGTTGCTAGGTTACAAAACAAAAGTAATACTCTAGTGGTTCATTTAAGTTGTTACGAATGATATCCAACGTTGTACGGTCCGTAATATCCTTCATGTTTGAGTTTCAATTGTTATAATTATGTATAAAGAAAATAAAACTTTTTGTTCACTTCAACGACAGATTTAATTTGGCAACATGTTACGATGCATTATCAGGCAAAGATAACTTTCCAATTCACCAATATGTGTAAGACATAAAGGAGAAAAAGGGAAGGGGAAGGTAGGGTACAAAGAGTTTGTGCGGTTAGGGGTTGGAAAAAAGTGCTCGTTAGTTAAAATCCTATTCTCAGGAAAGCACACCACTGGCATTAAATGTGTCGTCACTATTATTCTTAGTCAAATACCACAAGCGTTATAAATCGATAATAATGCCAAACTCAATATTGGAACCAATCATCTTTTATGATATCTCCGTCAGAAATTTACTCGTAGATTGGCTTAGCGCCAAGTCATATTCCTTTTTACTATGTCGGTCTACTTCTCCGGCCCTTAGTTTAACCGATGTTTTATAGGATTGGATGTTTTCTAAGTGCAATTGAATCTGAATTCTTTAGGAAGATATTCTAATCCAGCTAAAAGGTTCATTTATTCTTTTTTTAATCCATGATTTTAATCGATTTTTAGTAGTGCTTCTTTCCCTTCGCTCTAATTCATCGAGAAGAGGGGAATTTGAGGTGTATCACTTAATGGCTTAGTTCCTGATATCCTTATCGATTTACTAGGGCGGTGGAGGAATGGTTTGCGTGCCAGTGCTCCAATCCAACGGTCCCGGGTTCGAGTCCCGGCTAGTCGGATTTTTCCTGTTAGAGAATGGTTGTTTGCGTTTGTAAACAATTATAATTATCAAATGGACAAAATTGGGTTCTCCCTGTTAAAAAAGCTATTATAATAGTTAAAGAAGCTATGATAATAAATTCAATTATGCGGGATAGTCCAGAATCTCATGGGTTTGAGTGAATTCCCTCTTCATGTCGACGGAGTCCATTCCATCAACTGCACAGGTGAAATTGTTCCAGCGGAAACGCCCAGTAAAAGAAAATGACAATCACAGCAACAATAATAATAATTATTATTATTTGTATTGTTGTTATTGTTAATAATATTTATATTTATTGTAATTTATTAAGTAACAAATTATTATTATTATCCTTCCGCATTTCCTCATTCATTGTTTTGTAAGTTATTATAAGGTTATAGTAAGGTATTACATACATTCCGCATTTATTGAACACAATTTCATCCGCTGATTTCCTTTGAGTTAAATACGGAGTATTTTTGAATTTTTAATATTTGTGTACAGTTTCTCGTTCCGAAATATAAAAGCGGAAGATGGGTGTGTTTTAGATAAGTGTTATTAGCTTACCAAACGAGTGCTAAGTATCAGTATGATTTGCTAAATTGCTAAAGGAATGCACGCAGTCTCGGTGAGGTCTCGGCATTTTAAAAATTAAAGTCGGAGAGTGTTGGAATTGTGGGATGAAACGTGGAATTCATCGCTGAAATATGTATGCATCTATGTATTACAAATTTATACATATTTTATTGATGTTTTGGGACTGATGGACTACCATCAGATGATGGAAATCATGAGGATGTTCATGCTGCATATGGCACACGCAATATTGATCTCAGAGGCCCAGAAGCAATTTGCAGATAAGCAAATTGGATCGCATAACATCTTCTCTGGAAGCAATCTTCGTTTGCTGAATTTCCCTGGTGGGGCCGCGTGATCGATCGCTTCTTTCCCTTGATTATCCGCTAGAGGTCATCCGACACGACAGTTGACAGACGGCGCCCGTTTCTCCCTCAACGCACATTTCGGCGATGTCTGTATTAAGGAAAGAACTTAGTCATTTGGCGAAGATGAGCCTACATTTCTCAAGGTGCCTTGGAACAGTCGGCGAAACGCATTTAGAGGCCGAACTGTTTTGGACAATCGTATAAATTTCTTTCCGTCAAAGGGAAGTTAGTCATAGTTACAGAAGTTGGAGAATAAACAGTGGGTTGACATTGAATCTCCACCGGAGAACTCTCATTCTCGAGAGCAGAAATAACATGGACGTGAGCGGATTGTGGAAAGCGCCCTCCATCCTTGGCTTAGGATTCCTTGTGCAACGATGACTTACTCTCAGCGGATTAGGCTCATGGTTAGCTTAATCATCGCAGATTCATGTTCTCCGGAAGGTCGCCTATTATATTTAGCCGTTTATCCACCAGAGGGACGTTTCTCTCTCTGACCTTTCGTGTCTCAACCCTTGGCCACCCTTGGCTCACCCTTAACCCACCCTCTCTTTTTCGTTGGCTTCCGCATATGATTATTTACGGATTTTCTGAATGTGAGCATTTGGGTTCCCCTTCTGTGGCCACCGCCCTTCACGCATAAATTGCACTAACCCCTGTCCAACCTGTTTTTTATCCTCTCAGTGGTTTAAGGAGCATTTTTTTATAATTAAGTTTTGGATGTCTGGGAAAAACTTCACCGTTTACAGTCTTTTTGAAATTCGTTGATCTATCGTCATTAAGTTGCTTAACTCATTAGAAGAAAGAAGATGGCCTTTCCAGACGTTAGAGGAAAATTGTTTTCCGACGATCGTTATTCTAAAATTTAGGTGCGATTGAAGTGCGTGCGAAATGAAGATTATTTCCGCATGATTTTGTTTCTCCTCTACTCAACCATCGATTACGTCATGCGTCATAGTATTATACCGAAATGAACTCACCGTACGGTAGTAGGCAAATGTTTTCAGTGGGAATTGCAGAGGCTATTTTGCGCGTAGTATAGGCTGGAGTGTGTAAAAGTTGTGTTGGTTTTGAATGAAATGGGCGATGGGAAATCGGGCGATGCCCCCCGAGTTAGCGCTCCACTGCTCGACCGTGCATACACACGAATTGGGAAATTCATTTCCATCCTCACAAATAACTGTTTCCTCCGCTTTGTCTGCCAATGGATCAATAGACTCCTCAGGGTGTTCCTCGCCTTCGTGTAGCTCCCGTTGCAGACTCTTTTGGGTTTTCTCTACTCTTTTCTTCTTTGGGATAAATCAAAGCGATGGAGAGAGGATCTGCGAGCCCACGAATATTACACCATTCGAACATGACGGAATGAAGAATCCATTGCTAATTTAGGTTAATTGTTAATCTAAAGGAAAAAAGTCTTTCGAACTTACGAAGAGGGATAAAAATGGTACATTCATAGCGCTGAAGATTAATTTTACTACCCCAAAAATTTGTTCGTTCCTTATCATTCTTAATTTATTGATCTTCGATTTACCGGTGCAGGGGCGTAGCTGAACGTAAGAGGAACCCCTGTTTTCCATGATATTTTCCTTGGAGAGTATGAAAACGGGTGATAACTCCTTCGAGTACATGGGCATCCAGGTTTATACCCTCAGCCGGCATCTTAGTAGTTAGCCCGGGCATCGAACCTTGGTAAATCTCGTTCCGGCTTTCGCTCTGGTTCAACGAAAATACCAAATATCGGTTCAGTTCCGGTTAAGCTCCTTCTGTCAACCTCGAACCGATTGGAACCGTTCTTTTTTTTCGTTCCGATCAATCCCATATTATATATCTCTGATTAAAAAAAAATTTTAGCGCTTTTTTCTTATACTCTACGTTGCACTGGATTTGGGAATAAATCTTTGTTATAATTAGCTGCAAGTGGAAGTTTCACGTTCAGTAAATATTTCTCTGTTAAATTTTTGTTCCGTTAGGATTCGGTTTTACTCCAGCAAAAGTAAAGTTTCTTTCGGTTACGGTTCAATCCTTTGGTATTAGCTCCTTTAAAGACTTCGTGGGTCGCAGATATAGTACCTCGTCACAGTTTAAAATTCATTATTGCTCGTCTTAAATTCTTTTATGATTCCACCTAATTTGATTTGATCTTATGTTAACACTGTACAGCTTACTCTAGGAATCCCGTCCCTTAAATAGCATTGCCTCAAACCGTCGACCAAGCCCATGTTTCAGAGTTGCATTAAAATTCTCATTTAATAATTATGCTCTTGAGCACCTCAATTACGTTCAAATGTGTAATTCGATAACTCCCTCATTTGTGCTCTAAATTTCCCACCGTCTTCTTCTTTCCACCAAACCTGTCCCGTTTCCTATGGTAACCGAAGCCCGCATCCCCGCTCTGCTCCTGGCAACGTGCTGCGCTTCCTGTTTGTCCTCCGCCACCCCCTGCCATTGGCCTTGGCCTTAAATTCCCTCTCCACTTTCTCCCTCATGGACCACGTCTCTCTCTCCTGCATCTCCGCCTTCCCATAAGGCCACACTTCCTCTCATATAGCATTGACATAAAAAAAAGAAATACGAGTTCCGTAAACGGAAAGGAACGCATGGCTATTGCACGTCCCAACTCACCTAACGTAGCCAAGGGAATTCCATTTTGATTTCACCTACATCTCCACGAGTGTGTAAGTGGGACTCCGATGACCACTGCCCTACGTAATTATCTGTGGTTGCGGTGCTCGCTGCTCCATACCGATGGGAGACGAATAAAAAAATAATTACGGGAAATTTTATGACTGCTCGCACATGGAAAATGGACCCATGCTATACTTCTTTTGTAAAGTACATCCCGGGTTAGAATCACGTCTTCTGTTGCTTTTATTTCGATTCCATCGGTAAAAGTAGCCGCTGAATCATCGATTTCCGCATTCGGTGATGTAGCTAAATAGTAATGTTGGCAACATTAATAATATAATATTTTAGTTCATTTCTTGGATTGAAAATCTTAAAATTGTTGCTCTTCGAAACGCCCCTCTGCCACACGCCGAAAGGCAGTTTGCATGGTATTTATGTAAATGTAGATGAATCTTTAGCGATCGTATTTTATCACTTTCAGTGCAAAGTAGTGTGGTATGGGGTTGGTAATGATGATAAGCATATTTTCTTCAGTGTAAACAGGATCCTAATCACATCCATTTACAGATGTTTCCGATTAAATCCATTTCGATAATTATCATTTACGAACACAAAAAGCCACTCATTAAACGTAACCATCCGATAATGCGGAACTCGAACCCGAGACCTCGGGATTACTACGAAGCTAACCGCTTCGGCTCCTCTGCTCCTGGTTAAATGTCGACCAAATGTTTGGTGCTGATATTCCGATTTTAAAACAAAAGACGTTTTCAGAGAAATATCGAAAATCAGCCATACGAACGATTTAACCAAAATTTTCTTTTTCCTGTTTGCCTTATGTCTCTCTTCACTCGCTTCAAAAAGTTTTACTAAATCTTTTCTGTGTTTATTTACTGGATTTATTGTTCATTTTTATTAATCGAGAAAACAATCTGTAAATTAGGGCTTAAAATGAATTCTTTTATAATTTCATTACCTTGATTACGCGGTGCACGTTGCAGATTAACGCAATCACCGGGCATTTCACGGAGTTTTACTTAACGCGGATAGCAATTTTACTGTGCATTCCTTTGATTATATGTTAGCATTTGAGTAAACAGTGAAGTAATCGCTGTACCTGGGTCATGAGCACAGAGCAATTGTTCTCCAGAGGAGATAGCGCACAGAATCTATAATACGATTTTACAGACACTTAAACCTTTGTTGGTCTTCTTGGAAATAGGTGTGAAAACTTTCATGAGCTCTCTATCTCGAAAGTATTTCTCATAGAAATGCCAACTTGAGTAACACGTCGCTCAGAATACCAATTCGTGATTAGTAACTTAGTTCTTCTAGTGAAAGGAAGGTGTCAGATTCAGCAGAACAGAAATACTTCGCTACAATTGTATAGAAAATAAGGTTTCGTTCGGATGATTTACTACTATTTTTGTAGTTTTCTGCAGCGTATCGTTTGATTTTTACTTCGATTCATAGCACCTCATCAACCAAATCATAACTAATTGGTTACTATTTTATTGTCTTCCAGTCTCTTCATTTGGCTAATAACTTTAGCATTAACTTTCTAATTCAACTCTAACTTTCACCAGGATTTCCTTCATGTCATCCATGTCCTTAGAAGATAATTATGCCTTGATGTTTTTTTCTGATTGATTATTCTTTTCTGTTGGCAAATTTTTCCATTAACTCTTACCGTAATGTACCTTTCGATAAAGTCGTTAAATTCTATGTGATCGTCAAATTTAATCTTGTTTCTACATGTTATCATTTTCATAACATTCCAGATTCGAAATGAACATTTCATCCAATCTTCTTTAGTGAGCCGTCCTAAATTTCCGACTATTTACTGATATGACCACCTTCGCCTTGAATAGCAAATAATTATTCAGTCTTTAATCTCCGTCCAGTTGGCAAAAGTATGTCTGTTTATCAGCAAGTTCTTTAAAATAAATTAATAAGGCAAATTCTTTGACAAAACCTCATAAAGAATATGATAAAAATCTAAATTATTGAAATCAGAAACAAGGATGTTGTTGTGTATATTATAGCTTGGAATGCCTAGTGTAAGGATGTTTTCTTAAATAATTTATAGTTTTAATTTTTAAAAGTCTAAGGAATGTTACTAATGTTATTTTTTTCTCTTTATTATAGGTGAGTTGATCTGTCCATCTTCTCTCTTTGGAACGTCACGTTGTCAAAGTGTTACGATACCCTGGGTAAATATTTTACGTTTATCTTTTATCATTTCCTTTAATTTTTTCGAATTAATTTTTCTCATTGATGGAAAAATTGAAGTATTCTAATGTGTAAACGTTGCGGGGAATATTCTTATTCTGAGAGATATTTTACATATAGTTCATGATCTTGTTCGTTTAATTATATGAGTTGTAATGGAGTAATATGATGATTGTGTATGGTAGTTATTACCATCTATAGGCAATTGTTTACAATAAATGAAATACGTGGGTCCTAATCGTTCACGGTTTATCAGAAATCAATTAGTGATTCTTAAATTAAATTAATGCTGTGGTTTATTGTTCTCTCCTAGTACAATATACATATAAGTAATCCGCATATCACTGTGTGAGTACTTTACCTTGACGAGTAAAACAATACTTGTCATAGTATTTCGAGGATTTCTCGTCGCACTACTTAGTTCGTTTACGTCGCACTGTCAATAATTCAACAATGCCCAACGCGTCGCTATAAACAAACTGAATAAACAGCGAAGCGCCGCCATAATGTCTAATCTCTTCCAACGACGAATCAAGATGTATCGGAATCTCGCTATAGCGGTTTTATCGATATTTATCGTGACATTTGAGTTTCATGTTTCCGCGAATCGGAAATCCCTTCGATTTATCTTTGGTGCGCCCCTCTATCTTAATTCAGTGCGCTCCTCGATGTATTTTATATCTTACAAAACTGAGGAATGATTTTTGTTAATGCACTCGCGGAGTTTTAATTAAAAGGGTGATTTCCGGTGTCTTTAATTTCAGCTTGTCTTTCTCGAAGATATGAAAAAGCTAGAATTCAAACCATTACTTGTGAGTAATGCCAAACCTGCGTGTGCTGTGGCTTTGATTTTTCTCGCGTTTGTCATCGGAGCAGATGGCCCCTTAAGAGCAATAAAATAGAGGCTCCAGTTCGTGCTTCCGTCCGTAACGTATAAAATGTTCACAGAGATCCGCCACAGAAAAAACGTTATGGCTGAGTTGAGAGACACTTTTGAGTATGATTTCAGTGTGGAGTAATGTCATTCCTTGAGAGCTTCTCTTCTGCGTCTCAAAAGATTCTCCTCTTGTCCTTTGAAATTATTTCTTTCTCGTTCGCGTTTTAATACACGAAGTATTCGTATCGCAAAAATACGTCATCGAGATATGCTTACGGAAGGCAATGTTTATGTAATTATCTCATTAATTCTGTAATATTTAGTTAATTTCAAACTTTTTTCTGTTTATTAAACAAATTGGCTTACAATTATAAGAAAGTGGCGTATTGATACATACTTTTATTTGGGAAATTTTTTATTGTGAATTCAAAGAGTAGTTTGACATATTGCGAAGGCTCGAGGTGTTAATTTTCATGCACTAAATCACTTGACTATTTTTTGTAAATATAAAGCGTGTATTTTATTTTATAGTAATACATAATCCATCAAGGAAACTCGTAGTGCTGATTTCCGTACTTTAAACACACTCAGTGTATTCTGTGAAAACGTACATACATTTGCGTTTTGACGCAGAAATATCGAAACCCGTGATTCGAAGTGTCGAAAAAGTACTATCGTGATTTTTCGTGTTACTGATCACCCTCTTCTCTGGGCATAAATTTTAGAGATCCAAGAAGACTGCGCATAATGTCTGAGCATTGCGTAGCAACCTTTAAAAGGCTTTCGTTCCTGTGCAAGAACCTAAAACAATGTTGGGGAACGAAATGTTCTTTCCTTCCCAAGTTATACTCGGGACAAAACCCAATGGAGTGACAGCTTTACCCGAATTCCCCCATGGCCTGGCCCATGTAGACCTCAATTTGGAAGGCGAAATTTGCATAGGGAGTGTACGCTATTTAATTGTTTATGAAATTTGTTTCTTTACTTGTTAACTGTACCATCAATGGTCAATTCTGTCTTGAAAGTTCCAAGCAATGGTAGTTTTCCGAACTTGTTTAAGTCGTTATTTTTCTCTGCAAATGGACATTACTCCGTATGGGAAGAGCGTTCCGACATGTCTTGGGCGATTCTGATAGGAATCGATCGATGCATGTTATGTAAATGGCACATCATCGTGTCGGTTATCGGCTGAGGAATATCTCATTTGCGACGGAAGGGTTGTCGTGGTCGGGATGAGGTGTTGCCGCAGGAAATGGTTCTCAGCGCGGGTGACAGTGATCGGTGTCACAACACATCCAGGGGAAAACAGGAAAGGCCCTGTTTACGTCGGGCGCACCACGGGAGAGTTTATTTCTTTGCGGATTTTAAACTTTTGGTTCTTTTTAGGAAAACTCTGTCCGTCAATCATTTGCGTTAGTCATTCCTCGATAAAGTCAGTTAACTTCTCGATGATGTCGGAAGTGTCGAACTGAAAAGGAAAATTAAATGGAAGCCGAGGCTCCGTTAACTGTGGTGACAGGAGCGTCGAAAGTGGTACTATTATGTAATCATCTCTTTTATTTTGATGGTTATACCACTTTTACTCTCTCTATTTAGATGCTGTTTGATGTTCTGTCTGCACATTCTACGTATCATTTACACATCGTGACACGCAGCACATTATCCAACACTTACTCTATCTGCTCTGGAGATTTGTGTGTAGGGAATTGTATCTTTAATGCTTATATTATGGAAGGATTTTTACTGTTTTCGTCGCTAGTTAAGAGTTTCATCAGCGCATATGGCTAATTTCTATCTTGTTGCTTCGAGAAAACATCTTGAGTTTAATATGAACCCAATGTTTCAAATATTTATTTCACAGTATGCTTCTTGTCTGGTGAATGTCATTCAAAGTTAAACAAACTCGTCTTTTATTGTCAACTGTTTATTAGCAGAATTTATTCGGCCTTGATCGAGAAATTTTCTGTGCTCCTAACTTCACTTAAAATCGATGCGTTGGAGTAAATTTAGTGGGAACTTCAATATTAAATTTTATTTAATGCACGGTTTATTCAATTAATGTTTATAACAAAAACTGAGGTATGAAAAAAACACTAACGAAAGGCTAAAAGCGAGTTGGGAAACGAATATCAAATACAAACAAGAAAAATGAAACAAATTTATGTCGTCTTATGTGTAGTAATTATGAATTACTGAAGCTGAAATTGCTAGAAGTAATTTTTAATACATTTGGTTTTGGAAAATGCCAAAGATGCCGTTAGGAATAATTAGATTTGTATTCAAACTGATTTATCTTCAAAATTCTTGATTGTGCCCATCCGTGGCTTTGTTTTTTATTACTTTTATGATGAAATAGGCTCTAAAAAGGGTTTTTGGTTAAATGTCAGAGAAGACTGATTAGTCTCAATCTCGGCGTGAAATAAAGTCCTGTGGTTGCTGTTATTATTATTATTACTTCTTTCTCTGTGTGCTGGTTCATTCAGGGGTACGGGTATAAATACGAATTTTTCAGACAATACGGTATGTTGAAGGGATAACTGTCTTTAGAATTTTAATGCATATGTTACTGTTTAAACAAAGTATTTAGACAATTGAAGAGTTGCTATGGGATTATACCGACGGTTGATAACACTATTGAGTATTGTTTCAACTTGTTTCACACTCCAGATCCTTGAAATTTCGTTTGCCAAGTCTTGTTATTTGATTTTCCTCTCATTTATTGTCCATTCGTTGTTGTCAGTTTATTATTATTATTAAACTGACTATTGATTATTGTGATTTATTATTTACTGACTTAGTTACCATTATTATAATATTATTGTTATTGCTTTATTTCGTTCTCGCTACAAAGTGACGGCGTTATGGAAACGGACTGCTGTTAAGTTCCATATGATTATAAAGATTATGTACTTGTCTTAATGACGATTAAGTATCCAGAATCACTGACTTTTTAATTGAATATAAGTTTACTTCAGCGTTTAATTTTTCCAAACTGGCTGCCAGGGTTTTTGACACTACCCCTGTTGTGGATATAAATATGGTAACTATGGTTACATTTTCTAACTTCCATTGTTTTTCTTATTTCTATTGCTAACTCAGAGTACTTGGTTATGTTTCTTGAAAAAGTGTTTTGGAGATTGGTGTTGAGAGTTACGTCAATCATTAAACCTTCCTGATTAATTTTATCAATGAAAGTGATAATAATAATAAGTATTATTATTGATGTCCTTGTTTGAGTATAGTTGTCTTAGCAACGCATTCTTCCTCAAGTTGTCCGGATCACCTTCTTTGGGAATCTCCATCCTTGTGGCCCTAATAGACGCGCCAAAGAAAAACAAAAGAGCACTGTTCCTGTCCTCAAATTCGTCACGTTCCTTTTGCTCTTTCGAGGCGTGAAAATTCGCCGTGGAAACAATTTTGGTCCGTCTGTTTGACGATGATGGACTGTTTACCAACTTCTTCTCTTCCGATCGATGAAGACGTTCGATTATTCGGTGACCGCGTTGCTCGATTCACGTGTCCCTTCCGGTGGAGCAACTTCGTGCAGCGGACCTTTTATTCTATTCTTCGGGATAAAATCATTTTGTAAGTGGGCCAAAACTCAGGTGTCGCTGGTCCGGTGATGTTTGGCCGACTCTCGCATCGCTTCTAAATCTAATCGGGAAATTACGGTTCTTTTATTCCCTTGGCGTGATCCCGCCATTGCCCTCGTTTGCAGTGCGTTATCTTAACCACGCACGCGTTTTCTCCATATAAGAAGCGTGGAAAAAGTATTGGAAGATCCATGTCGAGATTCCGCCCTAATGTAGCGTTTTAGAGAAACATCGTCTCCCTGGACCGTTTTTGCCCGTTATTCTCTGGTAACGCGTTTGCTGGTCCTTGTAACACGAAAAATAACCGTAAAATTATATACCTGTTTCTTATAGGTGTATTTTTTGTAATATTAATGTTCATTTATAATGCAGTATATACCTTACACTTTATAAAGGAGAGAGAAAGAGCAATAAATGTCACAGCATGTAATTACATCGTAGTTACATTGAAAGGAAGCTTGCCCATGATTGGCTTACAAAAACGTATTACACAGGTATTACAGCTAAAAGAAAAACACTGTAAAACGAATGTGATATTGAAATTACGAATTAAACAACAATACGTGTTAATAATTCGTAATTTCAACTAGTTATTGTTTATTTTTATATATAAAAAATTAGTTTTGTTTTATATAATATCCTATCCTAGCTATGAACGCAGTTGATACAAAATTATTATTTTTTTTAAGAATGTATGTTTGTTAAAGGTTTGTCATACAACAGAGTATATATTATAACAGTTTCTCATGTGACAGTATACTTAAAATTGGGTTTCCATCGAAAATATTGTCAGTTTATTCATTTTAGTGAAATTGTACCTTCGCTTCATGTATCACACACTTCCGAGAGCGTATATGATCATATGGGCATCGAATACTTCTTGTGCTCGTTTCAGCAGTCTTTGAATTGAAGTTGTGCCAGTGCAGTCTTTGATATTTTGATATTTTGCAGCCGATCTGTTCTTCTTCTTCCCTTTTACCTTGGATCTTTCCTTGTATTATAAGTTGTATCATAAACATATCAGCCAAACTTAAATTAATTAACTTAAACTTAAATTAATCGCCGTTCAAGCTGTATTAGTCTTTATTGTAGGGAATATCACTTCCTTAAAAGGTATTTATGCAGAATTATTGCAAATATTGCGACATGTTTTGCTTATTGAGGTTTTTAAAAGTATTTTGTTCTTAAATCCAACTCATTTCATTTCAACTCAATTCATTTATCCTACGCAAGATACGAATTTGCTGGTCATTCGAACAATTTCATCATGGAGAGAGCGACGTGGGTTATACCATTTTAAAAGCTGCCAATATTTTGTTGCGGTTTCCAACTTATTGTGTGGCTTCAGTGAATCTGTACCATCCTGTCCCCACTTCCTCTCCTTCTGCGTCCTCAATTCTGTCGTTTTGTTAGCACCTCTCCCCCGGAGCTTGCTTTCCTCTCGTGTTCTCTCCATTTCCATAATTTCTCAGTTATCTCGCCGTGGAGTTCCAACTTTTCGTCCAATGACCTTTGAGAAAAAAGAATTCTGATATATTCATCGAATATATTGGATTTCTAAAAATAGGCACACTTTTTGCCATTATTTGACGTTCCTCAAAATTATGCCTTCGTAAATGAAAGATTCCCCATCGACTTCACTTTTCCATAGACTAAAAAGACTCCCTTACTTGCCTCTGCGTGATGGAGATGTTTAATTTACCAACTGCCATCTGTGCGCCCTAAATATCGTTAAATTAGAGGAGCCCTATTTCTTTTTCTCGCTTTATCAAATATTAAAGTAGTTTTCTTCCCTCTCGCTGGACATCTTTGGTTGGAAAACATCGGCTAATTTCATCCGATCCTTCTCAACCAAGTGTCTGAAAATTGAGTACATTAAAATAGCGCGCGTGCGTAATAACTGTTTATTTTGGACGGCCAGAGTTGCGTAGAGCAACCCGAGTTGTCAATGGCGTACATTTTTCTCGTTGGGAAATATTCGTTCTAAATTCATTTACTATCTGAAACCACATCTTCGCTCGTTAACTTCCCTTCGTTTACACTTTGCTTTCTCCAGCACTTCCATCCGGACTTTGTTTGACCGCTTCTTCGTTGGATCTTTTACTCGTTCACATCTTGAAACTTGCTTCTACCGCGTTGGTGGTGCATTGTAGAGGCACCAACTCCAAGTTAGGGCACCAACGAGGTACAATCTTCATGTTTTTATTTGACTTCTCTCAAGCCGTGTCCGTTGAGATTGCATTTTTGATTGCATTGAGTGCATTTTCAATTCCGAAGTTCCAGTACCAAATACCTATACTCAATGCCTTTAAATCTAACAGAGACAAATGCATTTATCTTATAATATCTCAATAAATTAGGTATTGAATTACTTAATAATTTTTTCTATACCTGAAGAAAGAAAGATGCGGATTTGAGCTATTAAAGGCCCTAGGCGGAAAAAGGCCCCCACCAGTAATAATGAGTAAAAATTCGATGTTCGAGTAAATGTTCGATTCTATAAGCAAGTATACATGTGATAGAAAACTCAGTCTCTTCCATACGGCTAGAATAAATAAACAAATTGTCAAAACATTGTAACAACCCGTTGTTATTACACACTTAAACTAACACTTAAACACTTAAACTAACGTTCAATTTAGGGCCCGGTATTGTAATATTTGTGAAAGTGAAAATTCCTGTTAAACTTCTATACGTGTGATGGATTAGCATGGATATAATGTAGTGGAGTGTAATATTCACTTTCAAAACTCCTTATAATACCGAGATTTAAAGTGAAGATTAGTTTAATCCATTTTAAGTACGCATTATAACAACGGGTTATAGTACTTTTATATATTACAGAAAATGATGGGCAGTTTTACATTATATAGTGGTATAAACATTAAAATGTATTCTATAAACATATTACGAGGACTTACTCAACAGATATAAAATTCTTTCTTGGAGCCAAGAACAATTTGTAGTATATAACTGAGAGTTCATAACCACAGCGTTCTTGAGCCCCTCGGGTATGGAAGGGGCCCTCAGCTAGGGCCTAATTATAAATCCATCCCTGCCTGGAATGTGTATACATCTTTATTAAGGCTCTGTATTATTATTAACTGGGCGTATGTGTCATTTGTTGATATCACTTCCTGGTAGTTCCCTTCCTTCTCGAGATGGAAGTCATAATAACATTAAGCTTTGATTGGGACCTCAATTGGAGGGCGTGCTCTCTTCGCCAGATGTTTCCTTCCGCGTCCAAGTTCACGAAACCGTTGACTTTGATCTTCCGACTCATCACTGGCCATCATGCTTCCCTAAATCGACTCTCCTTCCTCTACTTTTATCTCGGTTGTCTTTTCCTCGAGAGGAAGGAAGGTTTCTTCGGAAGAATGGGAATTTAGGAGTACATAAAGTGCGTCGGGTTTTTCCGACACCGTTTCCCTTCTGCGAAGGCCGAGTGAATTGAAAGTTGACGACTTTTAGATGTTTCCTCGGAGTTTTTCTGTGCGCAACGGAACCTTCGCGGAGGTTTAGGAATGAATGCCTTCCGCATTATAAGAGGACTGTTTTATACCGAATTTGGAAGAAGTTTCACACACGCTGCACCTGGTGAAGATTCCGCTTAAGTCTGCTGAATGAGATTTAATCGAGACGGATTTTTCTGCGTGAAAATTAGCTCTGGTTCGTAAGAACGCTTTTATTTTGATTGAATATGCGCAGAAAAGAGGTACGCTACTGCCAAATTGGAGAACATCCGGCCGATTAAAGCACGTTCGTGATGATGGTGGAACGTAAGCGGTCGTGCGCTATTACATTTGTTGTCAGGGCATTTGTCATTTAGTTCATTTTAATTTTATCGATATAAAAAGGTGTTTTTCGTCGTAAAATGGAACTCCACGCATTGAATTCAGTGCAATTTTAGTTTACTGTGGACTTACGTTTACATTCTTCCTAATCGGTATCTTAATCATAACATCCTCGTGTTTAAATTTGGTTGTTAAGAAAAAAATCTGAAACTATAGCAACGTTAAATATTCCCTAATTACAAATAAGCAATATTTAGGCATCGAAATTATCTTAGAGGTTTTAAAACACTCCACAAACTGATGGAAGCGTTCCGAGAACAGACGGATACCGATTCGGATTACCGATTTCTGGTAATCACCCTATGCGCATTTCGTAAATAATGTCTCCATCTTCAAGGGTATCCACATAGGGAAATGAAAGTTTCTTTCATCGAAATTTTTACGGAAACAAAACGGAATTAATTTCACCTGAACCTCGTAAAAGATTGGGGAAAGTTTTCGAAATGAATTGAATTATCATATTGAACCTTATTGAGTATTTGCTGTTTAACAATGTGTGTGCATCATCCATCATTCTTTCGGCTACTTTCTGGAGTACTTGTCATTTAAGTCTTGTCACCCCAAAGTGGCACCCTTGTAACATTCGGCTAGCTTTTATTGCCTTGTTTCCTCGGATGGAGCAAAATCGTAACCCGGGTCGTGCTCGTGAGTGTGTGGTCGCTCCGATAAATATGCGCAGCGAGATCGTCCATTACAGCTTTTTTCGTTGTCCGTTCCGAGGAGTGCGCTTGATGGGAAATGCGTGTTGGGCTGCGGAGAGGACGGTCTTTCCACAGACAGCTGATTGCTCGTATCTAAGCAATCAATAAGTGGTCGAAGCTAAAAGCGGATAAAAGCTTATTCATGGAAAACTCAACCAACGACATGGTCTCGACTATAGATCAATCCATCGATAACCAGCGTTATGTGATCAGGTTTCTGTTTCCATACTTCACTATTTTCTAGTAGAATTCGCCTCACTCGAAGTAACTCGCAAAAGTATCAGTATCAAGAAAAGTACGTGTTATTAGTTTTTTCTGACAAGTAAGAAAAAGGGCTTCTGGATAGCCAAATGGCAGCGTGTTCGATTTCGTTGAAAGCGGTCCCGGGTTCGATGTCCGGAGGGAAATGACCTCAACTTTCGAAGCACTATTAACTATTCCAAGTAAGATAAATGAAGTTTGTATGTTTAAATGATACCTTTCATTTTCTCGAATATGTATTAGTTTCTTCATGGAACAGTGTCGTAAAAATCTTTAAAAATTTTAGTATCACGAAAAAATTACCACTTTCTTTGTGAACTCCCGATTATCCGTGTGGAAGGATTATTCGTGCGTCCTATTACGAGCCTGGATAAATGAGATGATGTGAGCTAGATGTATCAAAAACAAGTTTGTAGTTAGATTTCTAGATTAGGTTACCGAGAAGGTAAGAAGTTTACGGAAATGTCGATGGATAAATCTCGTGCGGGAATTATTCTAAGGAAGCAAGCGTGGAAAGGCACGAGTAAAAAGTCAGAATGGCATACTGCAAGTTGGTGTTTACCAAGAGAGCCGTGGATATTTAAGTGATACAAATATCAGTTGACGCAAGACTGAGAGATTGATAGCGACTGTCCGATAGATGAAAGACGAACACGATTAAGATATCATCTGTTCTTATTCGAGAATAGGATGCGTGACGTAAAAGACACATTGTTGGCGCCTCGAGTGCCTGTATTCACGATCGAGCCGCCTGTAACTTATGTAAGCCACCGCATTCCAGCCTTGTGCTGCATTCTCAGCCTTAAAATAGGCCCACCAAACGATCCCTCACAGGGTGTTAGTCTCTTAAATGTTCTCCCCTCACCAAAAGGGATATTTATGAATTCGGATTGTCCCGTCTGCAGTGCCTCTGGAACATACCACTGGAAACTCGTTCTTCCGAAAGGTTCGGTCCTATACGTTTGCTCCTACTTGTGGTCGTGTCTGGAGGAGACTTGGCCATAGCGGCCGTTGCGGCGTTAACACGGCTGTAAATCTGAAACTAAGGTCTAACTTTTGCTTTTCAAAAACATGTTTTTTTAAAATGCCATATTTGTTTTAAATCTCTGGTCACACAACTGAAAATCGTTATCCTCCTAAAGGTGCCGTCAAAAAGTGGAATAGGGCTTTAGTGAAAGTCTTATCATAACTAACTTCTAGTACGAATTTGATGGATGAAGGTGGAAAGTTTTTGGGTTCACAGAGAAAAAATGTTGAAAATTCTGCAGATGAAAATTCATACAAGTATTCAATTGAATACAATTTTCCCCTCATTTCCGCTTTGTCATTTTCCTTCGTGATTTTAATTGATTTGTATATAATGCTGAACATTTCGGAGAAGAGACAGTTTTTATCGATGTAAGTTAATCAGTTGAGAATTTCTGCGTAGTATGGGTGTTACTTGTGCTCGTTCTTTCTGCATCGTACCAGAGAAGTTAGTAGGGTGGATTAGGTGAGGCAGTGAAGGGCAAAATACGGCCTGAGGGCCTACTTTAATCCTGCCCGCAAAGATGATAGAGGCGTGAAACAAGTGATTTTTAAACGATTTGGAATTTTATAAATTATGTAATAGCCGATGATACTTTCATAACTTTTCTTTCATTCGATCCAGGGCAATGATTCAAAGATAGATTAAGCATAATAAATTCGAGAAATGCAAGAATTTCCAAAAAATTGTCACTTCTCTTGAAATGCACATAAGTAAGAGTAGCCCGTCAAGAGTAAAGCTGGTCACCACTGAGGTAATGTACACCCCATGCCATACGCCACTGGCGGCTCGCGGGGTAGAAATCTAAATCCTAAAATCCCCAATCCTGTGTCGCCGCTATGCTCACTTCGCTCGCCACCCACAGCCGGCCCTGATTGTTTATGTTTCGATGTCTCCCATTTTCACACAGCAGCATAAAATCCCTTCACTGCCATAGGAAATGCTCTAAATCCGAATTGTTTTTGCCAGAAGGACTTGTTTTGACGGCTCTGCTGAGGGCAATATTTAAGCGCTTGAGATGATCTCACCCTCCGCTGCCAACTTCCCTAATATTGGGCATTTCCTTTCGCCCGGCTTCCTGCTTCTTGCGTCCTGGTTCCTGCTTCCCGCCCGTGATTTCGCCGTCCTTCGATCCTCGAGTGTGACACTGATTTCGACGCGGTAAAGGCGCCCTCCAAAGAGATTTTCTTCTTTTATGGAAGCATTCTGCGAGGCCTTGGAGGTATGACTGGCTTGCTCCATTCCACTATTGGCCTTACTCAGATTTGCGTCGCTGTGAATCTGTGGTGTCGATGGTTTACGAAGACATACTTCGGAGATTTATATTGAATATTAGGGAAATTAGATTGACTCCTTATTCGACGAGGTCCGAATCCACCAAACCTCGAATGTCAGTCGAATATGTTTTGCAGAAAATATTATCTTGATGAATGAATTATTTATCATTTGTCTTTTAGTATAAGATAGAGAAAAATGTATCTTTCATTTACTTTTGTCTCAGTCTTGTTCATGGCTGTGATGATATAAAAGTTACTGGTGTATGAGTGATGCAGAATGTTGGCATTAATTGAGATTTCTCTTAACAGAATGTTACGAAAATTGTTACTCGCACGGTCATTGCGCTTCACTTGCGTGGGCTTGTTCCGTTTATAGCAGAGTATTCTGGCTGAGTGAGGAAAGCAAACTACATCACTCCTCATCTTGCCTAGTAAGCCTCATTTCCCTCTCCTAGATCTTCGTAGCTGATGGTAGAGGGGATGAGGTCCCAACCGGCCTTCGGGTTGAATATTATACAGATTGAAAGTTGGAAAGAGTAGAGTGTGAGAAAAAATCCTTGCGGCTCAAGGATGAGAAAAAAAACCGTAGTTGTGGTAAACGCCCACAGAGAAGGTAATGAAAAAAACACGTAAACTGCGTATGAAACTCAGAACGAAGGAACAGTTACGAATACGGCAGAAAAAATTGAAGATGCATTCCAAAGATGAAAAAAATCAAAAATTGAGAAAGGAAAAACAATCACTCAGTACACGGCGTAAGTTATAAGCCTATAACATTACAATGGTTGCATTTAAATACAATATATCATCATATTGGTTTACAATGACGTAATAATAATCACATTTTAGGATTTTATAGGCCTCTTTTTACGTTAATTACCCCTAACAAATTGAGAAACACCTTTAAGTGTTACAAAGTAAGTCCTTCAATAAAAAATTCGGAAATTTTCTTCCCCACAGTTGGCCTTTATTCTCTTGTTTTAGCATTTTATTATCGACAGATTTGTGAGCGAATGGATTCTTTATTTATCATGAACTGCGGAGTCTAATCTTTTATCCTTTGCTGTCACTTTCAAGTGAATATTTCCAAAAAATACCCAATTCTCTCAGGTAAATTCACTCGTCAAATGTAAGTAATTATCCTCGAATAATTTCATCCACTAAAATTACTAGGATATTTACGATTTATTTTAATCATAATTCTTTTCGGGAATTGTCTGTTAACATCCTGTTATATGTAAATATCCTCATCATCATCCTGTTGTATGTAAACATCCTGTTACATCTAGGGTTTGTTCGTTTTTAATTTATTTTTTCAATAACAAATTGAATTATATTTTACAACACTAGCAAAGTATCGATTTTACTTTAATAAAGTCATACCTCGGTTAACGAGTTACCTGCTAACGAATTTAGAGATTCGGTGTACGAATGTGTACATTCGGTTAACGAATGTTTAAGTGGATGAGCGCGCTAACATAAACCAGAAAACATGAACGGTCGGGCCGTTCCCGTATTTTATCTTTTCCGTTTGTGTGTGTGGCAAAAACCACATCACATATGGGAAACCCACCAACCCCTAGTGGGTTTTTTTGTATCCGAGACAGCGGGAAGTGATAGCATCACGTTTCGGCAAACGAAGATTTCGACTAATCAATGTGATTCCGGAACGAATTATATTCGTTAACCGAGGTACAATTGTGCATTAAGAATATTTTCCATTTGCGTTAATGTCGTAAACCCTCTTTCTTTGTATCATTTCCTGCGGTAATAGTGGGTCCTTCCAAGTTCATGTCCTTGAAACATCGGTCTTTTTTTGCCCATGGTTCATTCAATCAGTTCTCATCTAGATTTTTCCTATTACCTCCCATTCCGAACTCATCCCACAACCTGAAACACTTCCTCATTAACCCATCTTTCCATCCGTTTACATCCTCTACTGCCAGACGCCTAAGTCCTAACATTTCCATCTTTCTCGCTGTCAAAATGTTGGTAATGTTTCCACTGTTAACTTCCGAGAAATGTATTGCTTCCATCGCTCTGAATTTTTTCCTTTAATTTTGTAAAATACGAGTGTGTGTAATTATTAATATTTACTTACTAAATCTTGTTTTCCTAAATCGATGGTTTTTACTTGCACATTAACTATTATAGGTTAATAATATATCCTTTACCACCATACATATCTTTACCACCATGTCGAGAGTCATGCATTTTGTTTTTGTTGCAAATCAGTTCCAATTGAGAGATTCGTAGGAAGGGTAATGGAGTATCTACTTCTTTGAAACACTCCTCAGTCTTTTCCTTGTGCACAATTTGAATACACCAATAAATGGAAGTCGCGATAAGAAAATGAACTTTACCTTCGGTTTCTGTGTATTTCTTCGTGCATGCGGTTTGTGACTCGGGATTCTTGGAAGCATCCGAGAGTTGAAATGGTGCCGCGTGTAAGTAGGACGTACTCATTCCATTCCATTATGCACTACTCACTGAAAACTGAATCTTATCACTTATGTATTCCTTGTCTTTTGAAATCTTTCTCACTAGCACTTGTCTCACATGTGCTTCCATTGAAACCCAAATGAGATCACTCGTTGCTTTGCGATGCAGTTGTCGTCTTTCCATCGGCGCGAAGAGTTCTTGAGATGCAGCGCTAATTGCTTGTAATTTTAATGTAAATGAATGCCTGGTAGGTTATTTCTTCGAAAGGAAATGATTGTGCCAGAATTGCCCGTACAAAATTAGTGGAATGAATATAAATTTAGTCGAGTCAGTTGAATATCTTACAAATTACTTAAACTGGAGCACGCACATCCGAAAAATCTGCGGTAAAGCAACTAAAAGCTCGGTTTTATTAAGCACATTGTAAGTAGATGCGATGAAAAGGTTAGAGAGCGATGTTATTTTACCTTAGTCAGGCCCCATCTGGAATATGCGGCGAGTACATAGGATACCTAGTGGATTAAACGTTTACCTGAGAGCTTGAGAAAGTGCAGCGCAAGGCGATACGATTTGTTAAAAAGTGCTACGATAGAAAAGCTAGTGGTACCCAAATGCTCTCAAATGGTTGGGAATCCATGAAAGAGGAGAATAGGCTGCAATTGCTTCCTGAATTCAGAGAAAGTACATTTGTGGAAGACGCAATCGGTATTACGAGACCCACTTCTGCTACTTACGCCGATCCGAACGTTAAACAAGATAAATAAATGCTAGGGCAAGTCATTTTAGGGACTCATTCTTTCCGCGAAAGATACGCGACAGCAATAAGAGGTAACTTCAGCACTTGGTGTTCACACCCCCTGCCAAACGTCGAAAGGTGGCTTGCAGGGTATGTATGTGGAAGTAGATAAAATATCGCCAGCGTTCTTGGAAATTCATAATCGATTTAGTTGGAAACGCTAAGGAAGTGTGACATCGCAACGTAGTGATGCTTTTTCCTCGAATCAAAAGAAGTTGTTTTTGAGAAAGGACAATGGGGTCACAGCGGGGCGAGGCCCTGCCCAAATCCCGTGTTTGAAGGCCTCGGCCCATTCCTTTTACCCCAGTTCCATTTATGTACACTTCTGCCCCTCAAGGCCCCTCGATTCCTTTCATCTTGGCCAAGTTTACATGCGACAATGGATGCGAAACTGAAAATTTATTTTCAATTCCTTAAGGGTTTAGTGTCTTCATTGAACGACCGTGAAAATAACGTAAGAGAGACGTGTTTAAAGTGCAGTTCTCGCTGGATTGCTAATGCGCGGTCGTTTTATTGGGAGAGATGCGCGACTGTCGCCTCGGACAATTAGAAATGCGGATTTACGTAATAAGCAGAGAGAGGAAAAGTTTGAATCGAAGCACTGCTTGGATTGAATATGGTTGTCGGGGTAATGAACAGAGATATGAATGAAGGAATTAACTCTTTATTAAGGCGAGGTTTGGCCAAGGTGGCCTCTCTTCTACCGAACCTCATCTGTTAATATATAAATATGTAAGTAGTTTAATATTTACTATTGGAAAATATAATATAATAGGAATAACAAAAACACAAAAAGATTAGGGCTTGTGGGGAAACATTTTCTCAACTGAAGATTGAAGAAAACAAAAACTCCACTGTGTGGGAAAGCAGCAACTAATGAGGGGTGAAAAAACAGCGGAAACAGAGTATATAATAATGTAAAAAAGAAACATTAATGCAAATCAAATCAATGCAATGCGTCAAACAAATGATTCTATCAAGATCCTTGTTCCATTTGGGTTGATTCTGGGGGTAGCGTTTGCTTAATTTCTAATATACATTGTCGACTAGCTTGTAATTCTTTTTTCTATTATATCTCAGCGTAATAGTAAACCAGCTCGAGAATTATGCTAGTATAACTAGCGAAGATAGATTTTCTCTCATAGTTTACGTAAATTACGCGATTTCGGAGCCATTGGAAAATCATATTTCGCCTGGTTATTCCAGAGCAAATGATTTTCATGGGCCGAAATAATTGCATTTTATCTCACAGATTAGTCATTTCCCATGGAATGTAAACAAGTGACTGCCTAATATCTTTCTGACTGATGGGTCCTGATTCATCTGCATTAAAGAGCGTGCGTTGTCTTCAGCCGATGAAGGAAAACGTCTCGTCTTTGTCTCTCATTGGCCTGCGTCATCGGAAAAAATTGAGGGAAAAAACGAACTCGTTTGTTAATAATCGCTCAGATATGCTGGCGATGATCCCGCGAAGGGCATAACAAGTGCACCGCCCTTTCGGATGTCCCCTCTCTTTGGCATTCCGCTGCATCGCCGGCATTTGTTTCCGATTGCTCACGATTCCTCCGTCAATCGTCTCTCAGATGCTAACTTGCTACGCTCTGCTCATTCCTTCGCCTAAAACGATCCTCGAATGTTTTTCCACTTTGCCGACCCACCTTAACCTATCCCTTTTCGTATTTATACGCGTCGATTTTAGTTTTACGTTCGTGTGCGTTTGTGCACAACTTTTGAGAATACATATAAATGGTTTATATGCATTTATTTTCTATATTTATCGACTACGTTGCCTAATAGTTTGTATCTACTGTTTGTGCCAATTATCCTGTTGCAATGTCTGACAGTTAGTTAGGATTTATTTTCTAGATTCTAAGAAAGTTTTGAGAGTTTTTGGTCGTTAGTATAATATTATTATTACGTAACAACTTGAGAGGTCAAGCGTAAGAGAGGCCGTTTTGGCTTAACTTCGCCGTGAGAGTGAAATAATAATAATTAACGAAGGTAGGACCTTATTTATATGCTAATGACCATCATTAGAAAACTTTCACATCGCATTTGGTGAAATTCGTTGATGTTTCACTGAAAAAAGCGTACATAACTCGTTTTCTCACTACAGCTTTAATTCTAAGTATAATAATTTCAAGCAGCCATCAATATTGTTTACTTAAATATAAAAATTTTCTATTAAATAGCTCAACTTTGAAGCATATGGTATCTTCTATAGCAAATCCTTCAGAAAATTCCAACGGCTTTCTTAAAATAAATTCCTTCTTTCCACTTGGTATACCGTTTTACGATCTAATAACATTCTTGGCAGGTGATGGCATGATCTGCATTCAAATCCCTATTTGGTGACCTAAACTGTTGACTGCGTTGGCATGGCATCGCTACCAACCATGCAAATGCGAAGTCTGCAAGGAGTCGATTCACTTTAATTAATCGGATTAATCGTTTGATGCGACACACATCTCTTTCATCAGCATTCATCCCGAGGGAAATGAAGTTACGCTGCAGTAAATTAGAATTATGTTATTATAATTCCTGCTCTGTGTATATCAGTCATAAACTTTATTTCATGCACGTCTGCAAACCTACGATATTTCTGAGAAAATATATTAAGGGATATTTTTCCCTCGAAACCCGCATTTGCTGCGAAATATGCAGAAAGTGACATTTTTTATTATAGTTTCTACGTTTCGTAGTCAAGGCGAAAGTTGTGGTTGACTCCTCTGCAAGTATTGCTGTTGCAAGGCTTTCGGAGAATTTTGCGACGTATTGAAGAATTGGCCAACAAATAAAAGGCACGTCTGTTTGGGGGAACAGTCGGCATTGCGGCTGTCGAACTATTAAGTGATTGCATTTTGTCTTTGCCAAATGTTAATGCCAAGTGTTAATTATACTCCTTTGACTTTAGTTCCAACTTACACATGTATTCGTTAGGTCTTATATCCTTTACCAATAGCCTATTTAATAAACCTTAAGGTCGCCAGGACACGTGGATAGCGGTGGAAAAAGTAAATAAAAGCTACCATGTAAGTTACGTCACAAAATTATGAAATACTCAAATTTTTAATTATTTTTTTCCTATTGAGGTTTAAACTATCTTCTAAATTCTGATAAATTCTCTAAATTAAGATAAAGATTGTCATAGAAACACATTATATCAAAGATGGAATCTTGGCTAAGCGGTAGATACTTCAACGCATTTCCAAAGAAGTTAACTCTGTGTGATAAGGTGTTGAAATCGTTCTTAATTATTCCCTTATGATTTAAGTGCATCTTTTGAGAGTGAGTTATTCTTTAGTAGAAGTTGAGTTGGAAATATATAGGAATGAATCCTGGTTTGATAAACATGCGAATGTATCCCTGTAGCAGATCTGAGCGTCTGAGGACATTAGAGCCTCTGTTTTATTTGTTAGGCTCAATGAGAGAGGGATGTGATGTTTGAATTTATTTTCATTCTTTTCTTTATAAATTATTAGTTACTACTAGAATCAAAGGTTGAATGAAAGATGCGGGTTGTACCGCAAAGTAGTAAACACTTTCTAACATATTTTGAGATGCGAAGGTAAACTTTAAACAAAGAATAAAAGGTATATACTACTATACATGGGTAAGATTGCGTCATAAAAATCCCGTTAATGGCGATAAATTATTAAAAACAAACAACTTAGGTTTTTTCCTGGGTTTTCATTCGACAAACCCCGTCCTGGACACAGTTTTCAATAAAAATATGCATACATTAGCATACGTACATACATTTCTATAACCATTTGCTAGAGTTTGGGAATATTATTTCCTCTCCATTCCATTGGGGCTGAAGGAACGGAAAAAATAAGTGAAGAGAGCAATTTGAATAGAGGAGCAGCAATTAATTTACTCGCAAGTAGCGAATTTATTCAAAGGGATTTATTTCGCGTGATTTGTTGTCGCCATCTACAGATAAAATACCTAAGCACTGAAGCGTTCCAAACGATGGCCTGTTCTTTTTTGCTTCTCTAAGCTTTTCTAAAAAGAGAACGGAGAGAAAAAAGATCGTGGGAGATAATGATGGGAGAGAGGGCATTTCAAAACAGAAAGGGCCGCTTTCTCACACTCTTTTGTTTCCTTTCGACGCTTAACTTACGCGAATTTGGCGCAGTTGCGTGATTTGGTGGGAAAGTGACGCAAAAGCGCCGTTTCCTCCCGATGTTCATCTTCAATCGACTTTTCATCGGCACATTCGCAGAGGCTTCGATGAACTCTTTCGATTTCAAGGTTCGCCCGATTCTATTGTCCTCGGATTCGACGCCCTTTTTTGCGCTGCCGTCGGATAAAAGCGCAATCTTCTCTTCTAATTATGTTACTTTGGAGAGAAAGTCAAGTCCTTGAACTTGCATCTTCTCGTGCTCGTGAATGGTTTGTCTTTTTTATTCGCCTATTTCATGGGCGTTTGCGTAGCTAATGTCACTTGAGCAAAAACCACCGCGCAAAATGCTAAGGACTCTTCCGTCTGCGTATATTAGAAGTGTTTTTGAAATGAGACAGCGGTTGCGATTTCAAAATGTAAATTGCCGAATGCGTACACTGACTCTGTAACTGGTCCCTTAAAGCACTTAGTAAAACTCTAATCAAATAATTTCATGCTTATTTCTTGATCTTTCTGTATGATAACCATTATGGTAAACACATATGAGCATATATACACATGGGCATATATACACATGGATCGCAAATGTCGCTTTTTATGTTCCTTGAACTGAAATAAATTTCGCTGGAAGGGCTTGAACCTTTTTGTTCTGTATTCCAACGCTGCGGAAACACAGCAAACAAATTTTTACAAACAAATTCAATTTTAGAAGTGAACTATGTGCAGAACAGAGACTAACCTATGGAATAGTTTCGACGGCTTTTTCTCCCGTATTCTGTGCTCCATTCATATCTATTATGTGGTCCATGTACTACTTATGCATTTTCGGAAGTTTGTTTTATTCATTCCGTTTAAATTGTCTGTGCTTCTCCGGTTTGTATTTCCCACTCCATATAGGTCGATGTTAATATGATTTAATAATTTATTATTATTGTGACTTTCTCTCACTTTTCGTGTTATTGGTTCTGAACTTATGACGGATCTTAACCAAGTCACACATCCCTATACATTTTTATTCAATGAGTTGTATTTATAATGCCTATTAATTTGATTAAGTAAGTAAGTAGCGTGGCTGTAAAATCGTATTTACAACGGTTGTTGATGAGAAAGATAGTCTAAAGGCAATTCATTTTCTGCCTTTCGAATTTAAATATCTTTATCTGAGCGTCTTCTAACACGGAAATGCAAAATAAACTCAGTATCTGATCCGAAATCAAACCGTAGAAAAGGTAAGAAAACGTGGCGTGGCCGTAGGGAAATGCGGGAGTGAGAAAATATTTGATTGATCATAAAAAGGGAAACCAAAAGGAAATGCTATCAGTTTTATGAAATAAAACTATTTTTTTCGTGTTTTGTATCTGAGAACGATTTCCTTAAGATACAAGAAGCGTTAAATATTCTTTTCTCGTCCCTTCACTGCGTGGAGCCTTTGAATACTATCTATCTTAAGGAATTTCACAGAGTTATATGGAATCAGGATTTTATTTAACAGTTCTGATGCAACTGTGTCATCCTCTGGTCAAGAAGTACCAGAAGCAAGACGTATACACACTCGAAGATTGTTTATCAATTATGAACCAGTTCGTTAATAAAAATTAGCCGTTGATCATGGAAGGAATCGGTAAATTAACAATGCTGTCGTTGTATCTCAACGGAATAATATTTGCTAATCATGTCAGTTTCATTTCTGACAAACTGGTTTTACAGACGTGTATGATTGTTATTACTATTATTAAAGATGAAGAAATTGAAAGAGAAAAATCAAACAAAGAAAAAAAGAACATTTCTCATCGCTTACAATAGATTTAAACTAACGGGCTGTGATAAATAAATAAAACTTAATACATACAGTTTAGATATACTCGTATATACAAATTGAAACTTAAAGATATCACTTGTGGGGATAAACTTCTCAATTGAAGGGTTATAGAGAAAAATTCACGATGTGGGAGAACACCCACACAGGATGGGCAAACACCCGCGAAAACACATATGTAGTAATAATTGGGGATGCAGATGGTATTCAACATATTTGTATCGTCATGGTGATGTTGTACCGTCACATATGTCCCTCGTCGGATCACTATGGAATGACTCTGAAAGGATGGGAGAGAGAGAGTAATCTGGTCGATGAAATAGGTGAAAAACTCACTGGGAAGTCTCATTATTTAATCATCCTTAAAATTAGTGAGTAATATCTAGATCTAGTAATGGTTCAAGAGTGTGCAGATGGAAATAATTCATCAATAAAATTATCAAATTCTTCGATTGTGTAGTTGTAAAATTAGAGCCGAAGACTTCTGCGGCTATTAAGGGATCGGCGTTGTGTCGGAAACTCCGTCGCCGTTTACGTAGCGAATCCTTATGAGTATCAACGGGTCGCGCCCTTCCAATATGCAAACGGGATTACAAACAGCGAAGATATTCAGAAGGACGGAGATTGTGTTAGGGCGACACTTCCCCTCAAACTAACGCTTTCGATTGCCTTTTCAGGAATTCTCTCTCTTACTTCGTTTTTATTATTCATCATTTCATTATCTATCGATTAAGATCACTTTCGTAATCAGGCTAATATTGTATATTCTCTTTTTTACTCCCCTTTTTCATTTTTTATGGAATGCCAATTAGTTTTTACCCATCTACTGCTTGAACCAATTATCTCATAGCCTTTTCTGCTGATTTGTTTAGATTTATTGAATTATTATTTCTAAATTTTAGTTTATTTTAGTCAATTGTTTTAGGTTATTAGTACTATGTTATTATCATTTGATTATCATCTCCAGAGGTTAGGGTGGAAGAGAGGCCATTTTCGTCTAACCTCGCGGTGAGAGTAAAATAATTATAACAAGGTGAAACAGTTGGTGAGTTCATCTCTTAGTTGGTGACGTCATCTCCTTATGATGTTACGATGTAACGAAACCGGCCGTGCATAAGAATGAAAACGTTTTGTGGAACTCACCGTGTTTTTCTTTTTATGGTGTTAACATGGAGCTCTTCCACCAAGTAACTCCTGAATATGACTGACTTTTAATTAGAATTACTTCATAATTTATTTTATTAGTTGTAGTTATTTAACAGTCGTTTCGTTATTTGTTAGATAGGTCGAATTCTTTCCCTCCTGGAAACTGACTTTCGACAACTCGATATACTGAGAATCAACCTCACATATTAAATCTTTAGCATTTCACCATTATTATTAGAGAGATTATAATTTTTCCCTTGTTTTAAATTTCAATTATTTGCCTTTTTTATATGCACGGCTTCTGTGCTATGTTAATCCAAATGTATCAGATAACGTAAAATTGAGCAGATCTTCCGTTAATCTGGAATTCGTGCTTATTTTAAGGTCGGGATTGCGTAAATTATCCTGTAAGCGGTACGGTTGGTACACATTAAAGCAAGAAATCATACCTGTACGCATTTGGGATTTAAAAATAAATTTCTTGGCTCTCCGAAGTCTTGCTTTAATGCAGAGATATGATCCCGAAATCACCTTCGCTTTGAAATTCTCTTGAGTTGGCTCTCTCTTCCTTCCTCATCTCCCACTCGACGACGGGAATATCTCTGCTCGCCATTCCTCCTCTTCCTTTTGTGCAACGATCCTCTCTTCTTTGCGGATAAATAAGTCAAGTGGACGCAACTAATTTCGCTTGTTTATTTTTCTATCAAACTATTACCTTTTCCTTTATCCTCCCGATAATTCGCACCTCAAAGGTCCTCTTTTATTTCTCCTGAAATTGAATTTGAATCGTAAGTAATTCATCGCACGCAGGGGAGTTGCTGTCGGACATTAGTCCCACCACCAAAAAAGAAATCTAAAAGTATGTTTCAGAACTCTAAAGAGTTTTATCAATAAATACAAGAATGTACTTGTGGAAAGCTTACATTATTTCGTTATTTGCAATACTTCCTTATGACGAGAATCAATATTATCGCATTGGTTCACCTTGGTTATACTATAGGTTAAGATCCCTGAATTCATCCATTTTAGTGTTGTGAACGACTGTTTTGACAGTAATAAAAACTTTACATCTTACCTGCGGCTTCATATCTAAACCTTCTCGGAGTTTGAGGCGCGAACTGCTTCTGATATCGATTTTCTGTTTAAATGTTTAAATATTGGAAAAGAATACCATCTCTTCTTTGCCGAAATACTGTAGAAAAGTATCGGTCTTCTTATTTTTTCATTTTTGTTGTTGAAACAACTTTTAGAACGATTCGTGGATTCTCTTTTGCAGCTATGAATGATTTTCTAAGTTACGTAAGCGTGTTCGAGTTAATTTTCATTAATTTACATTCCCCTTTCTGTGGAACTTTAGCCTGGTTTTCAAAATCTATCTTTACTTTAATTCCTTGCATTGTAATGCTATACTATGCATCGGTCTCTTAACTAAGTTAACTTAAATAGTTCTCAGGTCGAAAAGGCTTTTAGGAAATGTTTTGGGTGTTGTCCGGAAGAAATAAAGGGCTCGAGGAAATTGTTCTCGTCGATTGGAAGGATCTTTTTGCCCCGTAAATCGTTTAAAATTAATATAAATCCTCCATTCATCGATTCTGAAATCAGATCACTGGAGCTCGTAAAATCACTTGCATAACTGCTGATTTATTTTAGTTTATTCCGTCGTATCTGATTGGTTGAATTAGAAATTACCCGAGATCCAAGCTTAAATAATATTCAACCCTAAACTAAGTAACTTTGGTATATAAAACCAAGGGATAGAATCATTTATTGATCATAGATTTCCTTTGATAGACATAGAAATAAATGGTAATAGCTTGTACTATTCCACCATATTTTTATGTAATATTACCAGTTTTCCGCTAACGATACGCGAAAATAATTAGGACAATAGACTCACGGCGTATGCATCCCCTGCCACATGCCGAAAGACGTCTTGCAGGGTACATATGTAGATGTGGAAGTGAAGTTATTGCCATATATTTCTACATCGATAATAAGGAATTCCGCCTAATGTCGCTAGAGAAAGTTAATGTCATTCCTTCAATATCCGAAGAAGAGTTGTGTATTCACTCCTGCAAAGTTAGAACGTTCACTCATAGAATTTAAGTCAGAGCTCCATCAACACAGTTGTGCAAGTGGTTTATGTTGTTATTTTATCAAGAATTTCTCTCACAATCTTGAAAGTTCTCATCTGCTATTGGCTAATAGAGCGCGTCCTTGGAGACTTTCTTTCGGACAGAAGATAGGACAGGTGAGAGATAGACCTTTATCTTATCCATACAATCCTACGAATTTTACCGCAATAAAACTTCAATATTTTGTAATCTCCTTTCACTGCTTTACGTCATTGGCGATTTCCAAAAAGTTCGTTTCGGCGAAAGAGATTGATTCGAGTCGGCCGTAAAATCGACAGCCCTTCTCACAAGTGAAGACACCCTGGAGATGACCAATCACTCGGTTTTCCGTTTACTTACTTGGCTGACAAAGCGAGAGAATTTTCTTAATGCTATTCGCCGGGAAAGAGTTAAGTGTTCTTACAGAATGAGTTCCTTTTTCTTGGCGTCGATTCCAACAGTTGACGCACGGGAAGAGTGAAAATCTCGGTAAATTCACAATGCACAGTCATTCTAGTCTCGGTTAACCCAAATTACGCATTATCCGTGCGACATATTTGTTTGGTTTGTCTTCTTCTCATTTGTACCATTTCGTTTGATTTTCAAATGAGATTTAACCTGCCTTTTTCTTAAAACTTAGTTAACTATAGTGTATTTTTTCTTCAGTTCTTAGTTTTTTAAACCACAAAGTAGTTTTCCTCTTTGCACTTTTTTCGAGCTCTCTCTTTCAAACTTCATGCGACGAAGAGTTAAATGTAAGAAGAAACTTATTTGTCTTAAAGAAAAGAGAAATATTTTACTTAAAAATATTTTATATTAAATTATTACACAATACTGCAAGGCGTGAAAATAGCGATTTTATTTGATTATTTACGTTCGCCCTTCCGTATTATCCGAGGTAGTACAGGTCCACATTATCTTGGATAGTAATTGAGACTCTACTGAACGTATAAACGCAAGCCGTCATTTTTAAGTCAGCAATGCATTGGTTTCAATCTATATTATGTGTGGTGCACGAATGGACAATCATCGTTAGTCCATTGCATTCATTTTTCTTGCATTTGGCTGCCTGACTCTCTCTTTAAGGGGTTGATAATTAAAGTAATTAATCGCTGGGATTTAGGCAGACTGGTTTTCAGTGATCATTTAAGTACTGTGTCAATTGCCAATACCGTCAGACATTGCGGCAGGTCAAGATTTGTTCCTAAGTTTACCATCTGAAGCCATTTATTTTAGTTCTTAATGGTTGCCTAATGGATTTCATCCATTAACCCCATCTTTCTTCTCTCCTTTAATCGTTTCGCTTAGCTCTTATTATATTTAGTCTTTCCTCTCCGCTAAAATACCATCCGAATTCTTCATTTTCTCTTTTCATTTCCTTCTCATCTCAATATTTTTCTGGGGTTAACTCAACTTAAACGCTATACGTACTCCTAGAGATCTCACTCCGCCCTTTATTTCATCTCTATCAACAGCATTTGCAAATGTCTTTCATTTCCCTGGAATTCCAACCTTCGTGCTGTATACATTGAAATGTGCATGCATTGAATTAACCGGACAACCTTGAAATCAAAATAACGTACATGGTTTCGGCCTTCTCTTGGTGATTAGCAATAGGAAAATAAAGGAAATTAGTGAAGCCGATAATAATAATGATGTATTTATCACAAACAGTTTAGAAAAGAACCTAATTACGTGTGATACAATGAAAAGATGGGGGAAAAATAATTTTTAAAGAATAGTTAGAAAATCTAAAAATACAAAAATGAAACAAAGGATTTAAAGATAAAAAGGCAAGAAATATTGTTAATTAAGGAAACAAAGTTGAATAATTTTCACTTTTTAATGATGCGAGGGAGTCATAACATAAATCTATATAAATGTTTCTACTCAGGACGTCATGAAAATTATTTAATTTATACAATACCCTTCAACTTTGAATCAAATTAACAATTTACATTAATACAATCCATTAATGCGTAAGATTGCTACACAATATTGCATTGTATAAATTAAATTGTTCCTTTTCTTATAATACCTTCGCACATTACTTAATTTTGAAATGAAACTTAAGCTAGCACTTCAAAACACCTCTACCTAGACGTGCCTTTAACTCTATAAACTGATATATCTTTTTGCGTTTATGTGTAAAGGATTCCGTGGAATCAGTTGTAGATGGGAAAATATTCGCTTCCTATGTAATTTCCCTCTTTCCCGGGTTCGTAACCAGGTGATGTTATTTGGCGATTTGCGTGGGGCCCCCCTCTTCCTCTCGTTCCCGCGCTCCAAAGATAGAACAGTCTCTCGCTGGAAATAGCTTCGGCCGCTTCCTCTCTACTTTTTATCCTCCATACCTTTTGATTCTCCTCCCACACCGTTCATCTCGTTTTGTCACTTCATCTCGGTGGCCCGGGTTCGAGGCTGCCACTGCACCAACAGGAAGTTGTGGTTCGGATGGGATTTGGGTAGTCATCTTTTCATCCCTTATTTACAAATGTAGAAGAGCGCCTCTGATATATCTTCAGTGGTCTTTCTTCAGCGATCACCGGTCCTTCTAAGAGTTCTTTCTAAAACCAATCCGCAGCGTCTAGCTCGAAATGTCTCCACTTACGAAATCCCAAGTCGGAAATAGACTGCGAAGTATAATATTTGGCATTGAGAAGGGTTTTATCTTAGCGTGGAAATGTGGGTAAAAATACACTAAATTGCACAGAGAGATAAGTATTCGATGAAAATATTGCTTAATTATTATTATGTACATAATTACAAGCAAGCAGACGGCAGGTGGTAACTTGTCACGTCATTTACTACATAACATGTGAAATATTCGCTTTACATTCGTCCAACAACTCCGTGTAAAGCACATCTCCTTATTAACAACTACACTAAAGATACACTTCATTATAAAATAACCACAAAATTAACCATAAAAAGGCAGCATATCTTCTACTACTCTGCTAAACAGCAATCCAGAATTTCATCCACTGTATATTAATACCATTAACTGATACATTTCTTACATTTTATTTAAGTGTATTCATCTTAAAACTTGTTTGTTTTGTGGGAAGGGACTGAGAATTTCTTTGGGTAGGCAATTCCAAGTGACTTCACACACCTTTTCTGTAACCCTTTCTTTCTGACTTTGAATTTGTGATCGTCTTTCCCCATAAAAAAGGGAGGCATTACCATACATTGAAGCCTAAATACAATGGTAATTGCGATAGATAAGTTCGTTGGAAGCGTATGAAAAATGCTTTTAAGCCTTAATCACTAATGAATTGTTCTAATAAATAATTAGTCTATTTCTTCACCGGCGGATTAAGTTTCCCCTCCAGCCCGCGTAGCGTTGAAATTGTAATCGTTCAAATCGCTATGGTGAAACACCCATCTTAATAGATCTTCAGTTGGAAAACTATGAACGTTCGTGATTTAGGCACCGAATAACTTCGGAATCGAATCTACAGAATAGACCGTGTTAACATTCCGTGAACCAGGTGGGGTATAATAGACCCCAGTAAAAAATCTCTGTATCAAGATGACTATATTTGGTTTATTTGTCATAAAGAATTAAAAACTTGATTGTAATTTACGATTTCTTTTATTTTTATCTACGAATAGATGGAAAAACTATAGATAAACAGATAATTACCCATTCCATAACTAGATATCGTTTTAATGGGATCTGAGAGACCCCAAGTGGTTCAGATTGTAACATTAATTCACGTAGTTCACGAAGGGTTGAAGAGAGCAGAGTGTAATTAACTTCTTATTTGATTCGCCATAAAATGATATCGGTTATTTATGGAATTCCTGCCAGTTGAGACAGAATCTTTTGCAAAAGATCCATAAATAAGGATAAACGTAGTTGGAGATGATCTCTTGTGCTAAAGATGTCTCTCTATCTCTTAGACAGGCTGCTCTAACTGTTGGAAGTAAGTGAGGTATAAAGAGGCGCTTCGCCTAACGAATTACGTAGTGACGGTGCTTTCCAACTGTTTATTGCACTAAATCCTCTTGAGTGTGTTTCATGTGGCAGAGCGAGACTGAGAATTTTGATAAATAAGAATCAGATTTACTTAACTAATTACTTAACTTAGTTCCTTAACTAAGTAATCAGTAACTTAGTTACCAAGCTAAGTAATTAGTAACTTAGTTACCTAGTTAAATTTAGTTACCAAGGTACTTAACCAAACTAAACAACTTAACCCAACAAAAGTATCGACTTTTTTATCGGATTTAACCATTTAAGTAAGTACGTAGTCACAATATTTTCATCAGGAAGTAATTGTGCATCCACAGTGCATGTTTCAGCGTAAAATAGGGCGTGAATAACTAAGGTTTGAAGACATTTTTCTGGGATGAAACCGAAGGAAATAAGTGATTCGGAATGTTACACTGATTTGTTTCTACCAATCAAGGAATTATGTAAAATTAATGCGATTTCTCTGATGAAACTGCAAATCAATATATTGTGACACTCCATGTAAGAGAAGGCTAATGAGTTTTTTATTATTTTAAAGCATTAAATTAAAATGACGTTTGAATTTTAATATTATAAACCCCCTATTTGAGAATTAAAGAAGCCCCTTTTCTTCATTACTACTCCGCCTTCAGTCAGAACGAAATCGGAGCAAAAGAGAATATTCTTTTCTGTTTATGCTCAGTCTATCAAAGATCGATACCAGTATAATACCACTTATTTACGCATTTCTGAAGTAATATTGTCGCAATATTAATTTATCGTAGTGTTTTATTTCATTAGCTTTCTCCCATTGGCTATGAGTTGTTGATCCGGTATCCTTGGAGAGCGCCCTTGGAAAAGCGGCCGAAGATGGCGGGAAACGGATGAAAAACTATTTTATTTATTTTTTTTCGAGAGTTCCTTCCAGTTGTGGAATCTCATCTGTTCGTTTCTTATCTTTTACTTTGTTGTAGCCACTTCGGTTAACCGCCCGCACGCTAAAAACCCTCCAAGATCAACAGATGTGTGACTTGCCAGTATTTTGGTCTTTTCATTACATCCGCCGGAGGCAGTGGGAGAATTTCCTATTGGTCGCTGTGCGCTTTTTATCTGAGACGATATTTACCAAAGAAAACTGAAATTAAGCGACAGAATCCATTCTCAATATGAACGTCTGCGTGTTTACAGACTAATGTATTCCGATATATTTATATAATTACGTAAGAATCCTATTTAAGCAATAGAGTAAGTTGCATTTCCGCGTTATTTGATTTATTTAATAGTTAGTGCCCCCGTAAAGCATGACGGAGCTTAATTTTTTTTAATAAGTCTGTTATTGTATACTTCTGGTCCCCCTCGTGATAACGGTGTCATATCTATGTCCATTTTATTGGCAACCATTAATTCTATTGGACGTATAATCCCAGTGTATTCTAATGGGATAATTCATGAGCAGGAATTCGACAATTGCTTTGGTCGTCAAGGGGATGAGTTGTTTATTAAACAAAGTTTTACAATTTTTCCGTATATTTTAACAAATTTCTCGCAATTTCGACTCTAAATCAATAATTCACGACTGAAATGAGAATCTATAGTCAGTTTCCTCTCTTTGTCATTTGTCTCGATTTCGTGGGATCAATATTTCTATTTTAATTTTTCAAAAGAAACATAGTCTGCTAGACATGAAAACATACTTTCCGTACATTTCTTATGGAAACGTGTTACGGGCTCCTGGGTTCGAACCCGAGCCTTCTCAGAGATGAGAATAATTTTCGTGGTACAAATACGTAAGTAGAAACACAATGCAGTGTCTCTCACATCTCTTCATGCAGCTGTTTCTGAGACTGAGAAAGGGACAGACACAGATTTCCTTTTAGACGTATAATTTCTCAAAATCTCTACAAAAATCCAATTACTGGATAATTGCGGTGTTAGACGTTAACAGTAACAACGGGCGAACACGCAAAACCATTCCATTGGCAGAGAAATCCGATAGGTCGGGACTCGAACCCGGAACAGGCCAACCCCTCAGCCACCGCGTTTTTGCACCCATTTGAAATGTACTGGTTCTGTTTCTCAAAAATGTCCTCTTTCATCCCAACAGCGAAATGGCTTCTTTTTTACTCCATATTTTCTCCCAGGCTCGCTTAAGTTCCGAGTTTCTTTTATTTTAGTTCACTAAAAACGAGACCCACGTTTTCATTGGAACATTTTCAAGCTCCGAAAAACTTACGGAACGCAGATCGTGGGATTAACTCGTGTTTTGAGAAACCTTCGGAGTGAATTCCTCTCTTTCTGTGACGAAAAATTCCACTCCATCATTCACTAATGTCATTCATGTCATACCTTTTTGTTTTTTATCCAGGGAATCATTTTTCGCGATGTTATTGTTTTTGTGATCGCTTCTCAATCGTCATAGCGACTGTCGCTACGAGTCAGCTTCGTTTTAACTGAAGTAATTTACGAGGAGGGATCGATTTTTGCGACACATTTTTGGATCTCCTCGTGCGCCTGCGATATCCGAGCCAAGGCTTGGATCGATAACAAATCCCAGATGTGCATTTTCTCAACCTCTGTGTTGTCACAATGATTTGCGCTTCATTCCAGGTAATCGCTCGATTGGTACTTAGCCATGGCTGCATCATTCGCTCATTCCATTACATTATCAGAGGCCCCTACTCCTTATTCATTTTTGATAGAGAATTCAAGACGTCTCTCCATTTTCATAGTTTCTGTCTTCCAAGTGAATTCCTCTCCATTTCTTTCGATGCAGATCTGAATATATGTCTTGGCTGTCTGTACAGTCTTCATCCCAAACACTGGTCTGAACCTCATGCCCCTACTATAATCAACGAAAAGCTTTAGTGAGGGAAATGAGGCTTACTAGGCACGATGAGGAGTGAAGTAGTTTGCCCTTGTTTTCCTCACTGTGAGACAGAAAGCTACAAGAATAGAATTGTTTATTGATACATAACGTTTGCAACTTTAACAGTACAAAGGAAGCAACTGTTTGCAGGTTGATATCTCTTCAATTTTCGTAGCGTTTATGAAGGAGAGATCTTTATCAATGCAAAGAATCAGCATCATTCATACCTCAGTACTCCTACATCTACATAAATACCCCGCAAGCCGCCTTTCGGCGTGTGGCGGAGGGTGTAAACGCCAAGTGTTCGAGTTACTTCTTCAGTAATATAGTATAGTAATACAGTAGAATCTAGTATAGTAATATACTAGTAGCCTTCATATCATCACAGCCATGAGCAAGACTGACAACGACAAAAGTAAATAAAATATACATTTTCTCTATCTTGTACCGAAAGACAAATAATAAATGTTTCATTAATCAAGATATGGTAGCAGGACCAATCCCCATATTGAATTTAGATGACCATCTATGGATTGCAAATTCCCATTTCTCTTGAACGATCTTTCTTTTTCCGTGGATTTCTGTGACTTTGAACGGCAAAAATATCTATATTCGTTATAAATGGAAAGGCTTTAATAAATCAGCAATCCTCATAAATGCAGTGAGAACGGGCGATGATATTCGGTGCAATGAAAACCCACGCTCTTTCACTCAGATGATGGAATTTCCTCCTTCCAGAGGCAGAATGACTAGTCAACGATGATTAGCTCCTCCAAGGTGGAGAGAATTTTATTTGATCACGTGACTAAGCGGTGACGTGTGACCACCCCCCCCCACCCCCTCCTCTTCCGCTTCCGATGCGCTATTCCGATTATTTCGGGCCATAGCTGTAATTCGTCACTTTCTGCGTCCATTCCAAAGCAGTGCACATTGTGTCACTTTGCGTATTTTCGCTCTCTTAATGAACCCCAGTGCGTCTGAAATAGAGAAAAGCTGTTTACTGCTTCGCCGTTGAAATAGTATTAGGGAAAGATTTCCTCTAATTTATGTCAGTATCTTTCGTATTAGTATTTGGATAAAATATTTTGGTTTACCTTAATTGATTCAGAAGCATTCATGTGACTGGAAAGTGATCTCAAAGTGCTTTCAGGGTAGATTCGTGATGCTTTATTCCTAAGGTTATCTGAGGGATATTTTGGTGGACAGAGAGCAAAATGTGTATATCGGACAAACACTGAGATGAGCAACAGCCGTCTCCAGGCAACAGTTCTGGGCGGGAAGAGAAGGAAAACCATAGTTGAATGACGAAAGAAATGCCAATGTTACGAGTGAATGAATCGGTAGGCTCGTGACTGTAGAGGGATTTAGTAAGTCAATGGATAACATTTGATTTGGAATCTTTGATTCATAGTATTTGATTTAGTTTTCTATTGCTGTGTAGTTGTTATAATAAGCATATCTTTGCATTTTGCACTCTACGCTTGGGTTAAGGGAAAAGAAACAGACGGATGGTCTAATATTTCCCCGAATAACAATTTCTCCGAAAATTTTCACTATCAAAGATTCCCTCGATATTGTTTTGATTATTTATTAGCGATCATTTAAGTACACATTGAGTATTTTTTTAATTAATAAGATAAATTCTGGGCTCCTGGATAGTCAAGTGGGCTTTCAACTTCGATGAAAGCGGTCCCTGGTTCGATTCCTGGTGAGGGCCTAGGTGCGAAATGACCTCAGCCGTCGAAGTAATTTTAACAATACTACTACTAATGATGATTCTAATTAAGCCAAACGTATTCTTGTCCACACACACTGTAGAACATTGGACAAAGATTTTTGATGCATCGTTTATTGCTCCTATGGTTTACGGCACATGATTTGTTATATCGAATTGCGCTAGAAAAATGTAAGTGTATTCATATTCCGGTTCTGTAGAACGTTTTCTCTTCTATTCCACTAATGGGTTCATAACGATCTCGGAGGGTTTTACCGCTCGGGATGAGATCTTGTACGTATTTTTTGTGTGCGGGTCCTCTGAAAAAACGCCCTTAATGACTTAATGCTGGGCTTCTTCAGTGATCACCAGCAGTTGTCAGCTAATTCAGGAACCAACTGCAAGGGTTGCTATTTCCAAAAACCCTCCACTTTGACGAGACTAAAAAATGTTTCGCGAACCAAATTGCTGCAGCTTCGCCAATCTTCCGCGCACCTGTTTATTTCGCAATGAAGGAAATCTTTCAAAGGGAAGCAGTTACAAAATCGCGAAATTCTAGAGATTAGCATGGAGTTCAGAATTACGGCATCTTTATCAACGTTAGGAAAATAAACTGCTTCTGGTGGAAATTGCTGTAAGGGTTTACGTAAATACTTATAAATAGGTTAAGGCATAAGAATTATTTTATGTCCGCTAGAGCCGTCTGAAGGTTCCTGAGGGGATATTTGCATCGGGACCCACATGTACTGGGTGTTAGAGACTTTGAGAACCTTTAAAGGAAATTGCATTTGATATAAGTTTGAGGGAAGTATACCCAAACTAAGAAATACTTTGTATAATAATTCTAGTAATTCTAGCATTAACAGTGAATGAAAGATCATTTTCAAAGTTAAAATTGAAAGAAAAAAACGTAAGAATGAGCTTTCACATTTTGTCAATCGAACGTGAGCAAGTCGAAAAGATTAATAAATCAAAAATTTTTTACTTAATTGGGTGTGTTATAGCTATGAAAATGTAAGTTTAAGTTCCAATGGTCTTATCAAATTTTTATAAATCTGTCTAAATCTTAGTAGATTGTGGATAGAATATATTCTCCTCGGATTAAGAAAATCAAATGAGTAAATTATTCATTTTATTAGGGCCCCACGGGAACCGTCTCGACCGGGCCCCCCGAGGATCCTGCAGACAGTTCTGATGGCCTCTATCCCTGTCGACTCATCCACGAGTACTATATGTGTAACGCGTTCGAAAAAATTGTTTGGAAATGCGGTTGAAAATTGGTCAGCGGCGAAAGAAGTGCCCCAAACAATTATTCAGGTCGTCCCATTTTCGTTTGAGTCACTCTGAGAGTGGGTTAGCGGAGTTGGCCACAGACATTTTCAGTGTTTTTTTATACTTCAACCTATTCTTCTCTCGCAGCAGCAATGCGGAAGTCGTCCGGAGGTCCACCTTTTCGATGAATCGCCCTTTTGTCCATCGCTATTGAATTCCATCCACTTCGTCGACCATTGGCCGATGGCTAGCGCAGAAGTGTTAAACATTTCGGTTTTATCGGCTCTTTGGGAATTCCGCGCATAATATATAGTTTCGATTATGTTTCCAATCCGCCATCTCATAAGTCACAGTGACGTCGTTTTTTTTGGGGTCTATTATGCCCTTTCAAAACCACACAAATACGTATTGCAAGGAAAGCAGTGTAAAGTCTGTTATCGGAAATATAAACACGCAGTTCCTCGGATTAAAGCAAATATATATCTTATTTGTGAAATGAAAACTTCGTATAATTTCCCAGAAATATTATTGGAGTATTGGCGGAGCTATTACTTATTGATTTTTTTTGTATTAGATTCAATTATTATTTTTGCCTTAATGCTTCATTTATATGAAATACAAAGGTAATATTTATTTAGCTCATACCGGAATTGGAGATGTTTTTGTACCAACACTTTACCATGGAAACGCTTCCTAAACATTTCTCCGTACATAATATTTCGTTTTACTAATTTGGTAAGTATATCAGAGTAACTCCCCTGTGTCAGAAGTACAATTGAAATGAGTAACACTTAATATTAATGCTCACTTTAGCGCCCGGTGTTATATTATTTTTTTAGAGTTAAAATGAAGATTATTATTAATCTCCAGTCTAATCCTTCTTATATTAAGAAGATTAACTTTAATTTTCATCTTCACTATTACAATGCATCATATTACTGGCCTCTAAAATGAAGTCCGTTTTAAGAAGCATAAAGTGAGGTTTAAGTCGATTTAAAGTATGTGTAAATTATATTAGTGGGCCTAAAAATATGAATTAACGACGTCATCGAATGTTTAGGCCGATGCAACGGGTGGCTCTCTTTTTGTGTTTAAGATAATTATCAGTACGATATTAAATATACCATTTGAGATTAATTTCGTTATATCGTTTCAGACCATAATGTTTTCTTAGCCTCCCTGTTATGGAACAATTCGAGTGATTGCGATTTCATTCATTACAGCTATTTTTTACTATCCACTAAGAGTTACCCCTTATTCCGATGTGTATAAAGTGCGACCACGTGCGTTTTCTTTCCTTTTCTCGAGTTCATTCCTCCTTGGACGAGCGACTTCTGCGTCCCCCACTTGTTTTTCTCCTGATAATTTGTTTCCGCTCCGCGCACTTCCACCGCGGGATATTTCCTCCGAAAGCGATTTGGAAATTATTTCCGAGAAACGGTTGCCATGGGTTCAAAACTTGCCTTATCACTGGTATTTTCTCCGTTTGTTTATATACCAAACCACAGCGCCTCTCGTAAGGGAATGCACGCCTGGAATTGCTTTGAAGTTTCTGCTATTTATCACTCTAGTCTAATCTGTTTTCGTTGATTATCAATAACAGGTTCATAGACGATGACCTAATGCCCTCCAGACCTATTTATTCCGATCCTATTTTTTCTTTTGTCATATTCTGATATCAAGTGTTTCTTTCTTATGTTTCATAACGTTTCGTTACCAACGGCTTTCGACAATTTCTGCGTGTTTGGATTGGGTTAGAGAATTCAGTTTTTCTGAGAAGAAATAAGGTCAACGCTAATAATGCCATGTCTAGATGGGTAAAAGCATAGTATGACACCTTGAATTATGATTATCTGTCCTATTTCTACATCTACATAAATACCCTGGAGGCCGCCTTTCGGCGTGTGGCAGGGGGTGTAAACATAGTATTCAAGTTACCTCTTTACCATATTGTTTCTGGGTATCGTTCGCGGAAAGATCGAGTGCTAACTCTACTTGTCCTAGCATCTATTTCTCTTATTTTACGCTCGTATCGGCCGAAGTAACAAAAGGGGGTAGCATAATACCAATTACGTCTTCCGCAAATGTACTTTCTCTGAATTTACTCGCCGCATATTCCAGATGGGGCCTAACTAACGTGAAATAGCATCGCTCTCTAACCATTTCATCTCACCTGCCTACAATGCGCTTTATATAACTCAGCTTCAATTGCTTAACCGCAATTAATTCGTATTACCTGCTTCTTCCGGATTCTACACCCACAGTTGTCAGATGATAACATTGATTTTTTTAAAAGTGAGCTGGTAAGATAAACTCTATTTTCTATTAGGTTTATGTAAACAATTTCTATCAAATCTCTCCTTTGTGACTCCGTTGGTGGATTATCTCGAGTGATTGCTTCTTTCCGATAATGATCCCGAATGAAATTGTTATCACCAAATGCCGCTTCTTTTTTCTGACTAGTTTATTTTTTAGTATAGGAGAGTAGCCAATTGAAAATTTGGAATGTTTGAATTCTGTCTTTCTTTACTCTTACCTTTGCGTTTCGCTTTTTGTATTTTATTGGTGTGTACATTTCTCAGAATAGAAGATTTCTTCATTTTTGACGTCGTTTCTCTTTTCCGCTGATTCGACGCCCTCTACTCCTGTCTTCATTTTGCCGTCTCTGTGGCGAAGGTTAACCGCAATATTCAGGTTCCTGTTGTTTGCGCGCTCTGCACATCCTGAAGTTTCGTCTAATCCCATTCATTTTGCGAATGCCGCTCCTTTGCTGTTTCAACCGCTCAATTTTAATTGAAAGGGGCGCAACAGCGCTTCCTCTCGTGAGTGCAGCGAAACTGAGTCATTGTCTTTTACAGTCACGGATATTTTCGGCCGTCTTTTGTTTATGCTTCTCGGCGTCCGAGGCAACGCGTTCGATCTTTCCCCTTCGCTCACTTGTGCTACAGAGGAAGCATTGTGGTTAGAAATGCGTTCCTCGGCATCGCCGTTCCTTCATTCAAGCCCACAATAATCCTCTAAGCCCACCTTCATCTCTTACATATACCACCTTACCTTATTTTGCAATTGAGTTTGGAGAATTAACTTTCTTAAGCTAACCAAAGTTATTCCGAACGAAATGCTGAAATTAATCTAACACATGCGGAAAGTAAGATAAGAACTTTATAAATACTTTATTTCTTTGATTCTGAGTTAGTCGCAGGTGCGTGGAATATATACGCAGCTGAAGCCTAAGCCTCAACATGTTTTACTTCAAAAATGAGTAACACGGCTGCATCAAATCAGGAAGTTGATTTAATTTCTGCTGGAGTTGGAAACGAATCGGAATGGTAATCTTTAGCTTAGGTTGCGGTGTATTTTCTACGCAACGAGTAGGAAAGCTAATGGATGTAGAACTTATCGTACGGTTTCAAAGTGGATTTAATTTGGCAACATGTTTCGCTAGCATCATCAGGCAAAGATGATGAGGCAATGCATAAATATATACAAGTAAAAATGGAAGAAAAGGAGGGAAGTTATGTAAAGGGAAGGGTGCAAAGAGGTTTTTGGGAAGAGGAAGAAGTGGTGAGGGGTTGGAAGAAATCTCTGTCTTTGAAATGCGCGAAGTAACCTCAGCAGGCGAATGTGTGTTGTATCTCTAAATTGGATCGAATGTTAAGAGGTTCGCTCTTCGCCGTTTCTCATTCTGCGGAGAAATCGCTTCGTCTAAGTGTCGTGGGAAAGGAGAGGTCCGCTTACGTGAATTTCTAAGCACTTTTCTCGACTTCCTGTTTTCATTCGTGTTCGTTAATTCTCTCCCCTCTTGTCGCTGCTCTTTTATTGTGCGTCCTAGAAATTTTGAGGGCAGTATTTCTAGATTTCTATGCAGTATCCCTCCGACATCCACTGCTAGCGCGTAAGTACCCTTGTGTACATTTCAATGTTTATGGCAGTAATTATTTTTAGTTACCGTTGTTATGGGAAACAAATAATTAATGAACAAAGTATATTATATTATTTAGTAAAATGATTAATACAATATCTTTAAAATAGAGTAGGAATTCCTTTATGTCAAGATGCTTGGGTCAAAGTTTAAACAATAAAGAGAAAATATATCCAAATCGGCATTCGGAGCTCGCGCTTAGAAATGATCGCGCTCCGGACTATCGATTTCTGGGAATCGCACTATGCGCATTTCGGAATCAATGTCTCCATTCTCAAGGGTTCCACTGTTGGAAAAAAATGATAATCTGTTCAAACCTTAACTCATGAACAGCCTCGTTTCAACTTTCGTTTCTTCCCACAAATGAAAGATTAAGTTTCAAACAAAGATATCCGAAGTTTTTGGAATCGGATATTAGGTTAAAAATTCTCCGATCCCAATGCCGATACACAAGAAAGTTCCGATAAATCCATTTCCGGTTAATCTTCCCATCACTAATAGTCACGCGATTATTTAAGGAACAGTTTATGCTAACGCACAAGTTATGTTATTCCACGAACATCGCATCTCCTTTCCGATAGACAAATATAGAGCGGAGTGCGTCTCATCGGAGCAGCGCCGTTTCCGAAACTTGGCCGAATGTATTTCGCCGCTGATAATTGGCATTTGCCCTAAAACGCGGGAGACAAAAGACGGTGTATTCGGCGATTTATCTTCCGACAAGCACACGTCTACGCTTCCGGTGGCACAAGAGCGGGTTTTTTTGTTTCGTTCATTCCATTTTTATTGTCTTCGCTGTATTTTTACTTTCCGTTAGTCAAGGATATTTGTGGCCCAAGCGAAATCACTTGCCCATACAGAATTCGCATTGTCTTGGCTCAGTTCCTCTTACATCCGCGATTCTGTGCAATTTATAACTGCGGCCGGTTTTAGGTTTGCGAGATTTATTTCAAATCCAAAATATAGGCCAACTGTTCATCATGGCACTTCCAAAATTCGAAATAATGTCACGAATTTTATCCGAAATAAGATAAACCGTTTTATGGTCAAATAAAATGTTCACTTTTCGATGAGAGTATTGATAAACAAATCGTAATGCAATTAAGGTATCTACATCTACATAAATATCCTTCAAGCCGTCTTTAGGCGTGTGGCAGGGGGTGTAAACATCAAGCGTTCAAGTTACCTCTTTAGCGTATTGTTAATCGCATATCGTTCGCGGAAAGAATGAGTCGCTAAAACGACTTGTCCTCGAATCTATTTCTCTTATTCTACGCTCGGATCGGCGGAAGTAGCAGAAGGGGGTTGCATAATACAATTACGTCTTCCGCAAATGTACTTTCTCTGAATTTATCTAACAATCTCAAGCTAGCTTCTAATCTCCTTTCTCTTCCTGCGTCTGAGGAAGGATTCCCAAGCTGCGTCTGAGAGCATTTGCGTAACGCTTGCTTTTCTATCGTAGCACTTTTTAACAAATCGTATCGCCTTGCGCTGCACTTTCTCTAGTTCGCGAGTATACCTTTGATCATGTGCTGTGATCAATGCAGTGAATATATCTCCTTACGTTAGAAGTACGTTTCTTCTCCATAAAATGTGTTCCTTCTCCATAAAACCTTTTCCTGAAAGTGGGCGTGTTTCTCTAGCTATTGCTACCATGGAAATCGTGTCCGGTTGAATCTGTTGGAAGCATCCCTCCGCAGGGATCGCCTTTTCGTGTGTTTTTATCGTCCAAACGAACGGATTCACCCGAATGTCCGTCACGGACACGGACCAAGTGACATGCGTGCTCTCACGCCAACGTTTTTCTGCCTAACGACGAGAATAATGTTAATGGCGACGAGGTGTTAATGTTTACCGGGTAGTTTCGCTCAACGGATACTGCGACTCCGTCGTAGGGGAATTCAGGCCTTCTTTTGTTTTAACGAAAAGTTTTCTGTTGCCTTGAAACCTCCTTCCAATGCGGATTCGCTCCAAAGTTAAAAAGTATCAATCAAGAAGGTGTTAATTTGATTCTGTTGGTCGATTTTTATTACTTGACGCGCAAATATTAAATTACTGTTTTACAAGAATTAAAAACTGTGCTCACTGTATCATAGTAATCCTTGATGGGGTCTACGACGGTTATTGTATGTTATGTAGTACTTATGATCAAATCGATCTTCGTATTTATGTGTGTATAATTCAGCGCTGGAATTCGAAGGCGATCTTCAGATGGGGATGATGGCTGCGTGATGCGAGTTGGCGACCCTCGTGATTGTGGGAGTGGTGACGAGTTGACCTCCAGGAGGTCGTTCCTCCGCTGCCCTCGACGGACACGCATTCTAATTGCCGTCGCGGCTTCATTCCCTTCTTTTCGTACGTCTTCTATTTCTTCAGCGGTCTATTTCCAGAGAACTCCGTCTCACTCACGACCCGATTCTTAACACTTTCATGCGTCGCGTCTCTTGCTTTGGACCCTTTCTTTCGGTGATATCATTTTTAGGTGTGGATTCAGTTTGCCATTTTCAACAAAACATTCTCGAATGTCGGAAATTGTGGCGGTGCTTCGAAATATCCCAGGGCGGGCTGCAGGCAGGAGGCAAGCGAGGCAGTGGATCAGGGCTCAGCCTTCTGCAGGGGCGTCAAAGATGAGAAGAAATATGAAGGATAGGAACCCATATATAGATAACATTCAGTGAATGACTGTTTTTAGTGAAACGTACGATATATTTATCGTTAATATAGCAGCAAATAGAAATAAATAACAGAGTAATGAATTTTCGTCACAAGTACATTGTTGCGTAACAGTGGGCGGCTTTGAAATTGTTGAAATCCAGTCGAAACGAAAAAGTCAGTCTAAAAAATAAATCTAGTCAACATCACCTGATGGTGGTCTCACTGAATTAAGTTATATTTATCGAGATTCACATTATTCAGTCTTATCACAGTTAAGATTTGTCGAGTTACTTAAATCTCGTCGTAAATTACTAACAATGGTACAAATTGTGTGGTACGCAATAATGATCAACGCCAAAATTGTTTGACACAAATTGAGGCACAGAAATCAAGAACTGACTGCATACTAACTAGTAAGTAGTGGACTGACTTAATTCTAAGCCTGTTTCCATCTCAGGGTGACGATTGGGCGACGCGACTGAAGCCTATACTTTAGAGCTCTCCTCAGTGTTCTGTTTGTCCATTCACTTATAAGGAAACGCTTTACAAGAATAATATAAACCAATTAAAGCTAACAAATTCCTTATGGGAGGATAACTTATGATTCGAGTAAGCGGGTTAAGATGGGAAATAATGATGATGGTGACTCTATAAAGCGAATTTTAGTCTTAACAGACCTTAATCTTTTACAAGTCACGATCACAAACAACTATGCCCTTACCAGGATTTGAACCCGGTACGCCGACGTCGCTAGGGTAACACACTAACCACTACGCTACCAAGGCCAGGAATTACTCATATATGTACATGCATTTTTAATATGTATTTTAGCTGATCAAAACCCAAAAGCAATGAAAACCTCTTCTCAGTCGAATAATTTCCCCGCTGCACTCTTCTTTTGTCTTAAACCTGCTATTTCTCCTCGACTTTTGCTTTTTTTCCTTAAGTGTTTGGCATTTTACCCAAACAGATGACAATTTTTGTAAGCTTAAATACGTTATAACTCTTTAATTATCTTTAAGGTCCGATTTCCAAAACGAGCCGGTACATGCTGGTAAACAGCTTTGTACTGAAGTTCTCGGCAGTGTTCCATTCTATTTCAATCCATCAATTTTGCATGCTTTTTTAAATTTTCTTTGATTAATACAGCAAATATCGTTCTTAAATTGGGTGATTCTAGAAGTCGTGAACCCTTAAATGTCCTTGTGCAATTCAAGACACGGCTACCTGTTGCTTAGGCAATCATCTTTTAAACTTAGGAACCTCATGGCGATGGAAAATGGTCCGTGAAATCTAATACAGAAGTCTCGCCAGATTTATTCAAGGGCGTTATATATCATTCCCGTGGATTTGAAATACACTTGGCACAAAGAAATGCTCCAGCTTCCTTTGTGAGCTGACATTGAAGCAGAATAAACTTTTCGATTTCTTCCGGTTTATCGCTTCAGGCAAATCCTGCATCCAGCTGTGGTCATTACCTCCGCAAAATATTGTGGATTTTATGCGATTTGAATCGTATGTTTGAAGTAAATCCGATTTCCTGTCGTTATTCTCTTGTTTCGTAAGGTTCTGATTTGTATTGTTTTAATTCCTCACAATAACTTGGATGGAGTGGAGTGGGCTTTTTATGAAATTCTGTTTTTCATTCAACACCATTCATTCATTTCATTCAACACCAACAAGTATGTACAAATACATCTAGTGCTCCTTTTGCAAGTATTTTTTGTCATATTTTTATCATCGAATGGGTTGATATCAGTTCTCTCCACAAAGTAATGAGATTTGCCAAAGTATTCCTTCATCTTTGTCTTACTTGGTTTAAATTTGACGTTTCAAGTATATTTTTCTCATTCTATACCCATCTTCTATTGTCGGTAGACTTGCTAACTCCGTTTTCGCAGGTAAAGTAAAATGTTTGTCTTTTACTCCTAAATGCTCCTTATTGATGAATTCTCCCTACTCATAGTTTTTCAAATCCCCTTAACTCCAAAAAAGGTTGACCAAAATTGTCAAAATTCTTGATTACAATATCTTGCTATTAATTTAATTTAGCACGCATTTCGTTCATCGCCACTCACATTTTCGTGTCGATAATCAGGGGCTGAGTTATTAAGCAAAAGTTTCTAACCGAGAAGTAGCCTTAATTTTAATATTTTCCTTAAAAATGGAACTTTATGATGACCTTTAAATAGAAAGTTTCGATTAAAACAATCCAGGGTCGACCTGTACTCGAGAGAAGTACTCGGGTGATCCAGAAAGTTGTACCAGAATCTGAATAAAAAACTTAAAAAATCATCTCTATGTGATGATGTTTTTTGTGTGACAGGTATTTTACTCGAAAAATTATTTTGTCATTTTAATAAATAATATTCACTTATATTTTAATTGAAAACAATTTTCATTTCGTATACATACCTCTGTGGTTTAAAATGGCCATAACAATTAGTAGGTGAATACCCGTTTTACAATTAATAGACAGCATAAAATGTGATTAAAGTTTCTAATGGATCGCCAGGATGAAATATATCGATTATACAAGTGTGAAAAAAATCGAGAGATCGAATCTTGTTAACTCCATAGTATCTGAAGCAAAAACATTGTCACAATGTCTTATATCTGGATTTTTACGAAATTATTGTTGATTTATAGAACTCAAAGTTGTTGTTTAAAAGGTTAAATTATATCTCTTTTAGTCCTTTTGACTTTAAAATACACTTCTTTTGAAAGTCCGCACGTTATAATTAAAATTAATCCACTAGAAGTAGCTTTGCAATGTTTAATATTTGCGAAAGAAACCCTAGACTTATAAAAACTGAAATTTTTAGTAAAAATTCGGAACGCATAAGGGAGACTGAACTTTATGCTGTATTTTACACTGATTTTATTTTCTATTTTAGTTTAGTATGACAAAATACGTCTAGTCGAGCCTCACAGGCAATCTCTCGTAATGCTTCCGCAAGGATTATTTGAATCGCTCTTCGAATTCGCCTATTCCGTAGCATTTCGACGACTGTAATGCCAGCAGAGTGCTGCAGGACGTCCGCAGTTATGTCCAAATTGTGCATCCATTATCACCCCATTATTTTTACGAGTTCCTCGCTCTTGTCCGTAGGTGCACCTGCCACCCACCAGGTGGCAGCACGTGCAGCCATTTTGCATTCGCTTTCCCCAATTTTCGCGCCTCATCATCGTGACCCCCTTCCCGTGCGTTTTTCGTTCTATTGTCGTGCTCCAAATAGACCGAGTTTTTGGCTTCCAACTTTAGCTTTCGCCTATTTCCTCAATGGCCGGTTTTTAATGGGAGGCATTCACTGTAGATGTTTCCTCTGCTTAATTCGCACGCCCTCCCGTGCTCGTGTTTCGCACTGTTTTGGTGCTTTATTCTTCCTCATCTGCCTTCTCCTCTTCCGCCTAACGCCCCTTGCTCTATGCTAACGCCCCCTACGCACTATTCCAGAAGTACGCCTGAGATTGGTGCAGATTTCGGGATTCACTTTATATGTAGATCTTTAATCTTTGATGCTAAATTGCCGAAGTATCTCCATCATTATTTCGTGTATTCTTTTCATTGCTGAATTAGATACACACATTGCCCTCATCCGTCCTATGGCCTAATTTTGGTCCATATTAGAGGAAATTCGCGAGAGTCCCCTTAATTTGAAAGCCGATAATCCGAAAGTTCGGTTAATCCGAACAGAATTTTCGGAAGTTTTAAAAATTTTAAATATAAAGTTTGGTTGAATATTAAGGATAAACGGAACAAAATCAAGGTACAAACATAGAAAAAAAACACTCTTTAATTAACTTTTACAACAGTACCTATGGTAAAAAACTACTGCAGTTCGGATACTTTACTGTATCAAATAAAAATTATAAGCTACGCAAAGAAACAAACATTGCAAGTACTACAATTACAGTACAAAGTGCAGGAATGTATGCAATATTGCATTTGTAAACTAAACAGTGATTTGAATGGAATTTACTGTAATAAAGCAACTCTTCGGGTAATCCGAAAATTTCGCAATCCGAGCTGTGCCTAGTCCTAAATAGTTCGGATTAGCGGATATCTCTAGCGTACGTGTAAAATTTACGTCAGAATCAGCATTAACGATTAGATCTCAATGTAGAAGTATGATCAGTAGTTAACTTCTTCTAAAGAAAATCATTATTAATGATTATTCGTCCAGCCTCTGAGGGAAAACTTAATAACCGTAGAATCGGTAAAATATATCGGAGTAATCCTCACGAATAACTTAGCATGGGAAACCCACATTTGTATATGTGGACGGAAATTCTCAGAAATTCGGATTCGTGAGAGTCTGTAGGAGCGAGGAAAAAGTCCGTGACTGAAGTAATTTGCGTTAGTTAAAAGATCAGAGAAATAGATGCCAGTACTAGTGGTTTTAAGAATTCAATTTTTTGAAAACGATACACGAAAGTAATCGGTCATAAAAGTAGAGTATTTGTGCGTGCACCCCCTGCCATACACCGAAATGCGGATTGCATGGTCAATTTGTACATGTAAAATGAATGGGATGAAAACGGTAGTTTTGTAGTAGTGGTCTTACATTTTAGTTAAAAGAGTACAAAGTCTTTGATAACAATCCCACTCTGGTGGAATTTTTCATGTCTCTTTAACATTTTTTGTTCTGTTTTCGTAGTCGAATAAGATCGATTTATAACTCGAACTTTGAACTATTTATATCGATCGATTCCTCGTAATTTAATCCTCGTCATTACCGAAGATCGATGTTTGGGTTTCGCCAGTCTCTGCTACGGACTTCTTTTCATCGCATAATTTCGATTTCCTCTTTAAGGAAGCCACTCCGTTATTCTTAAGAATATCGCACTAGATTTGCTATTAGTCATAGAAAGGTATTCATGGTGCTGGCACGTTTTATCGGTTGTCGAGTCTCAGTATTTACCCGTTAAATGTGTTATTTCAGTCTCTCTCGGAGTGTCTTATCGCTTTCGATTTTCAACGAATCATTTTCTGTATATCTTACCTGCATGTCGCTCTTTACCTTATTCTATTATAAATACCTTATTTGTGCTCTTTTCGGAGAAAGGATGTAAAAGCCACGTTTTACTGCGATACTGCTTGTGGGTTTTATGATAGACTTCGTTTCCTTCATAAAAAGTGGAAACCACTCTTTCGTGTTGACAGTTTCGCCGGAGTGCGCGAGCACCAGAATTTCAGCTCCGGAAAAAGCGGAGCATTTGGTTGTGCTGCAGAACCACTTTGTAAGGAATTTTGTTCTGTTTTCTTCTGCTGATTTGTTTTATAGTCAAACACTGACATGAGCGGACCCTTTTATCATTGTAATGGTGTACATGAACAGGGCCGGTCCGTGGTGTACAGTCAAATCTAGGATTGCGAGCATAATTCGTTCCGGAAATAGCTTCTAACCAGAAGCACTCGTATATGAAAGCAATTTTCCAATAAGAAATAATGGAGACTCAGATGATCATGATTCGTTCCAAAACCTAAAAATATTCACGTACATAATTATGATTATTAGGGAAATGGTGATCACGTGACGCTCAGCAGACAAATCAACGTATACGCACTCCACGTATTGCAAGACGTCGTATATATTTAGCCAAAATTTGTTAAAAACTTTTGCTCGTCTTGCATCACACTCGCAAACCAAGTCACTCGCAGACCGAAGTTTGAATGTATTGCTGTCCCAGGGATGGGGNAATAAACTGTAATTTCTTATATAATCTCCAGCTCTTGTTTAGTTGCCATGCCTACGTGCGAAATATCAATCTTCATTAAATGAACCTGATGAATTTAAGCAGTAATTTGCATGCGAATTAGTTCTGATTTCGGAAGGCACAGCTGTTAGAATGGCGTTTTCTATGTTTGCATATAAAAGAGGAAATTAGCAGAAGTGGAGACCCTTTCCTCGAAGAGATTAATCAAAAGATGCGTCGGTTGTTTTCAACATCATTAGCGGCTCTTTTTTTTGGAACGGTTTTCATTCACAAAGCAAAATTAACATAATTTCCTTAAGTGAATAACACGGCTATTAATTCTAAACTGAATTTCCCGTAAATTTTTAACTACTCCTTTTAAAGACGAAGAACATTGGATGTGATGTGAATCTAAATGTTAAATAATATGGAAATTGTTAATGTATCATTAGGAACATTCTGTGAGTGCTTCTTTCGTAATTTGAGACAATGAAAATTAAAGCAGCTGAGTTAAGCCGTTAAGAAGAAAGAAACGCCTGTACTCAATTAAAATTTAAGTGCATCGAATTGAATATTAAGTCGGGATTCCTATTTTTTAGCTATTTATTCTTTTTTATAGTAACCAACGTTCGTAGTTTGTATTCATTTACTTTATTCATAAAATATTTAAATACTAGTAAACGCCCCCGTCAAGCATGACGGGACTTAATTTAGTTTAAAAATATATCTATTATATAAACAAAATTGAATCCTTAATCTTCCCTGGGAATCATAGATGCAGCGAAACACCCTGCATATTGTTTGGTTTGCCCTATAACTTTTTTTTCCTCATGAAGAGATTACACATGTTTGTGCGCTAGATAAGAACCATCGGACTATCGTCATGCGCCCCCTAAATCTCGGCGCCCTGGGCGACGGTTCTGATCGCCCGGGCGGGCTCTGCAGGCAGATTTAAGCATTCGCACTTGAAAAGTTGGGTCGAATGTTAGCAAAACAGTCCAACTTCGAAATTGTGTTAAAGACAGCTGATATAGTCCCAAAGGAATCAAGGGAGAATTATTAGCGTTGCTTTCGTTTCGAGGGAAGATAAGGCCGCATCGACCGCCGGGAAAGGCCGAACGTGGCCGCGGATTCCTCAGAGTATCGTGGTCCAGAATCCCCTGGTGTTACACATCTCTCTCGCCCCAGAGGCATCTTTAATCGCTCCACTGGACCCTCCAAGGTGGCCGATGCTCAAGCAACCGAGACTAATGAAAAGTGGCGTAATGCTTTCAAGTCCTCCATTATGCCTCAAGTGCCGTTTGACTCATACGAAGAAGCCTTATGTATTTAAAGTGACGGAAATAACCAGCGGTGCCCAATCCGGGGGCCTATTATTTTCGTTTTCCGTTCCAAAATTACCCTCTGGGCGAACCTGATGACCGTGGACCTAGAATGAAGGGACGCATCAAAACGGGACGTCGACGACTGCTTAATTTGCGTCCGAAAATACGATCGCCGCTCCTCTTTTTTGAAGCGGACGAAGCGCCAATTACCACCCGTGCACTGCGTTGGAGGCCCATGTTGATTGAAATCGCTGTGAATTATGACAATTGTAAAATATGATTGGTACCTCGCTGTTTTTAAGCTTACGTCGGGATAGAGCAGTACTCCTCGTTGCTTTGCCGTTATTATTTAGTCCTTAGTTTAAGCTCTTTTGCAAGAGAAAGTTTGTTAATTTATTTTAATTTAACCCAAAATGGCGCTTGGTCTCAGATTAGATGCGATAAAAAGTACAAAAATCAACGAAATCAAGCAACAAAACTTTCATTATCAATAATAATAAAACATTAACAATCATTTCATAAAGAAAGAATTACGTAAATCATGTAATAGTTGAGCTAGTGACAGATCATTGTTGCTTGAGACAATACATAAACAAACTATTTTTGCTACACGGCCATGACGTAGAATATAGTTATTAGATTACTTAGGTTAGGTTAACGTTACATTTTACAGTTATATATTTTTCTTCTTTTTTGGTTTTTCAATTATTTCTCCAATCTTTGTAATACTTAATTCAAAAACGTTTTTATTATTGCTGCAATTCTGTCGTATTTAAATTGTACTCTTTAGAGGTTTATGTGTTTTAATTTTTCTACCATAACACTATTTATATACTGCCAGATACTTACTAGGTTTTTTACGCCCCTTCTTCTTGGTTGATTTTCTGTAATGGAAATATTTTTCTTCGCTTCAAACAAATAGGCTATTTGTAACCGTAATTCTTCAATACATTTCTCAGAATACCTCTTGATATGTTTAAGAAGTAATCGATGGTTTATGTTTGGCATAGACATTTAAGAGCATATTTTAACATAAATTTAATCAAATTGTTCCAGACAATCGAGCATCTTAATAAAACATGTATTTTCTTCTCATTTCAGGTGAGTTCATCTGGACTTCTTCGTGACACATCACGAGCGTGAATTCTTTCTCTGTTGTAAGTCATTCTGTAATTTTATCAAGTTTTCGCTCATCTGGCATTTTTATTCCCATCGAAATGAACCGGTTTATGGATATAGAGCGATGTTCNAATTTGTCTCTTCTTACATCTAAGCCTTAGTCATTGTGCATAGAAAGAAAGAGGTTTCTCTGTTGTAAGTCATTCTGTAATTTTATCAAGTTTTCGCTCATCTGGCGTTTTTATTGCCATCGAAATGAACCGGTTTATGGATATAGAGCGATGTTCCTGCGATATTTTATGATTGCTCGAATTAATGGTCAAGAATAATAAGTTGTCCATCTAAATTCACGCAAATCTCACGCATATTTACTTTATCTTAAACTAAAATACGCTCTACCTCCTAAAGGAGTATCCCTAATTAGAAATCTTTCGTTTTTTTCTTACCGCGGTCAAGTCTGATGGTGTCAAACAGCGACGAAACCGATTATACGTAAAAGTCTATCTTGAATTTGCAATGGGATTTTTATTTCATTAAATCGTAATCTTGGATGCTTCATCGCCGTTAATTTGATATTATAAATAATTATACAATAAATTGATAAGATAAATGCATCTACACCGTTATGACTGGTAAATAGTAAATTCAGCAGTGAATTCTAGAATAAACTGTAATTTCTTATATAATCTCCAGCTCTTGTTTAGTTGCCATGCCTACGTGCGAAATATCAATCTTCATTAAATGAACCTGATGAATTTAAGCAGTAATTTGCATGCGAATTAGTTCTGATTTCGGAAGGCACAGCTGTTAGAATGGCGTTTTCTATGTTTGCATATAAAAGAGGAAATTAGCAGAAGTGGAGACCCTTTCCTCGAAGAGATTAATCAAAGGATGCGTCGGTTGTTTTCAACATCATTAGCGGCTCTTTTTTTGGAACGGTTTTCATTCACAAAGCAAAATTAACATAATTTCCTTAAGTGAATAACACGGCTATTAATTCTAAACTGAATTTCCCGTAAATTTTTAACTACTCCTTTTAAAGACGAAGAACATTGGATGTGATGTGAATCTAAATGTTAAATAATATGGAAATTGTTAATGTATCATTAGGAACATTCTGTGAGTGCTTCTTTCGTAATTTGAGACAATGAAAATTAAAGCAGCTGAGTTAAGCCGTTAAGAAGAAAGAAACGCCTGTACTCAATTAAAATTTAAGTGCATCGAATTGAATATTAAGTCGGGATTCCTATTTTTTAGCTATTTATTCTTTTTTATAGTAACCAACGTTCGTAGTTTGTATTCATTTACTTTATTCATAAAATATTTAAATACTAGTAAACGCCCCCATCAAGCATGACGGGACTTAATTNATTATTTATAATATTTATTCTACCGTTTTCAAGTCACGAAAGCCTACATTACGTAAATTTCTTATAAAAATTATAAGAACTGATTATCCCCGTGCACTTATATGGGATAATTCTTGAAATCAACATTCAACAATGGCCTTAGTCGTCAAATGGATCGATTGTCTATTTCCCTGTTATTTTACGAAATTTCCGTGTGTTTTATCAAAATCTTCGATAGTTCGGATCTAAATCAATATTTCACGACTAAAATAAGGATCTATAATTATTCCCCTTTCTTTCGACACTTATCTTGATTTCGTAGGACCATTGCTTCTAATTTAATTTTGTAAAAGAAACAACCTCTGCAGGTAACGAAAACCTACTTTACCATTTTTGTTAAAATCATATATCTTTGAATAAATGTACTAGATTATTTATTTATGCGTATCTCTGATGCAGTTTTCCTTGATCGATGTTTCCTACGTAAACTCGCCAACCTGATGGTAAATAGCAACCCGAATGTTGCTAAGGGTTACGTCTGTACCAATTATCTTGTAGCTATGTTTGCTGGTTTGTTTAGATTTATTGATTTATTTTTCTGGATTTGATTTAATTGTAATCAAATGTTTTCGGTTATAAGTGTAATATTATTTTTATTATTATTTGATATCTCCAGAGGTTAAGTGTAAGAGAGGCAATGTTGGCCCCGCCGTAATAGTGTAATAATAGTTATATGTATCATGTTTTCCGACGGAATGGCAACGCCCTTTTGTAGTTCGACTCTTCCTTGCACCGTTTTCGCCTCTATTATCTTAGTGACATAACCAAATTCCCCTGGCCTTTCTTCCTCAGCCCCTCCCGAACATCAGCTTGTAATGGTGGCATTCATTATTCTATTTCGGAGCCCATATCCTGTCAAATTTCCGCCTCAATCCCCTTGTGTCCCCAAGGGAGATGATATTCCCTAGATGTGCAGGCGGATAGCGGCCGTTGATGACTGTCGGTCGGACCCTCTCAACTGTCGCCTTGGTGATTTACTACCTTGTTTATTTAGTGGACATTCAGGGGAAACATGCACACCCGTGTACAATGGCTCTCGAGCGGTTCTTTGATTGGGGATTTTTGTGTTTGCCCTTGAGTACGGAATTAAATCAAAACTTGTACGTTTTTACTCGTTTGGTCCCGCCGAAGACGTCTGAAAAAATTGAGTCGGGCCCGTAAAAAATACGCATTGAACTGAAAATTTTGATGTATATAGGTATTAAAACCTCGCGAAACCGGGACTCGAGCCCGGGTCTCCCAATTGCCGGTCGGTTGCTCTATCCATTAAGCTATTCCAACCGACCGGCAATTGGGAGACCCGGGTTCGAGTCCCGGTTCAGTCAGACTTTTTTCATGTCCGTTTCTGCGTGGGGTCCTTGGCACTTATCGTGCCAAGTCATCTTACCCTTTTCCTTGGGTATTAAAACCGTTTTGCACTGAAATTGAAATAAAAAAGAAATAAAGGTACTTACTTTGAAAATGACGAGTTAGCTCAGATATTTAAACTGTTTAGCGGAATAAAAAAGGTTTACTCATAAATAATAAATGATTATGATTTGAGTTGAATTCGACTCTTTGACCAGTGCTAAGAAATACTAGCGTTTAATCGTGTGAAATAAAATGAGTACGAAGCCGTATAATCAGAGGGAATTTGTGTACGCAATCACATCAAACATTTAATCAATTGCTACTGTTTTATTTATATTTTGTTGTAAATGACGACTGGAAAACCATAGACTCAAAATCAACTCAAATGTAAGAGTAACTGTTAATACACCCATCGGAAAGAGGTGACGTAGAGCGCTGGCTCGTTACCATAGCAACGTTTAATTTTTCCACCTTTAATAATAATAAATCGTCTTTATTTACGGGAGAAATTGAGACGAATTGGTCTCTTCTTACATCTAAGCCTTAGTCATTGTGCATAGAAAGAAAGAGGTTTCTCTGTTGTAAGTCATTCTGTAATTTTATCAAGTTTTCGCTCATCTGGCATTTTTATTCCCATCGAAATGAACCGGTTTATGGATATAGAGCGATGTTCCTGCGATATTTTATGATTGCTCGAATTAATGGTCAAGAATAATAAGTTGTCCATCTAAATTCACGCAAATCTCACGCATATTTACTTTATCTTAAACTAAAATACGCTCTACCTCCTAAAGGAGTATCCCTAATTAGAAATCTTTCGTTTTTTTCTTACCGCGGTCAAGTCTGATGGTGTCAAACAGCGACGAAACCGATTATACGTAAAAGTCTATCTTGAATTTGCAATGGGATTTTTATTTCANACAATTTACATAATACAACAATTATGAAAATACAATTGCAAAAATTTACATAAGAAATTCAAATCAATATACCAATGGTAACGTAAACTTATTCTTCAGGTGGAAATTAATAAAACATGAGGTAAATATCAAAATCATCACAAAAATTACAGTAAAATTAAGTAGACACAACATCTTATTTCTACCAATGGTAATGACAACTTCTCAGTCAAAATAGACAAAACATGAAGAAATAGCACAATAAAATCAATACTACTGAATATTATCATACAATAATAGTCTTTCGATTACAATATATTCCATTTAAATCTAAGCAAAGAAAAGTATTCTATGTACAGTGACATCACATATGTACATCATGTGATCTGCATGAGAGGATCAGAAACTAAATAAAAAGTTGTTATAGGCAGGGGAAATCTTTTTAGGACATAGGTCAATTCCACCTTTCGGCTTCAGGAAAATCACTGTGGGCGCTAAATTGACGGAGCTGAGCCAATGTGGACAGTTTTAAGTCGCAATTTTTTAATTTACTCTTTTTAATGACCAACTGCATAATTCCGCTATAAAATTCTTCATTTGCAAAATAATGAAAGAATTTGTGAAAATTAAACCTATAAATTGTATTACGTTGGTTACATTATATCGTTGAATTGTAATTATATGCTATATTATTGCGTAAATATTCGTCCAACGTCATGAAGACAATGTAAATCTTCTGGCTTCATGTATTTCCCCGTTGAAACTTTTACAAAAGAAAAAGAAAGTTGGATAAAATAGATTTTTAAAACTTCCAGCATACAGCTGAAGTAATTTCGGACAGCATTTTGTCATTTAATCAAGGTTAAATACTATTATAATCGAGGGAAAAATAAGGAAGTGTTACTTTCTGCAAGATAACTGGGAATTATTTGCTGTTTTCTTTGAGCCGGTACATTTAGGTCTTCCTTTTATGTAAGACGGCATTTCTTGGTATCAAAATCAGCCCCATTTCATCCACTTTCCATCAATGCTACTACATTTCCTGTTCAAAATTTAGGAGACGAAGTCCTGGGGATATCTATATATGGGGATGCTAAGAGTTTTCTGCAAAATGCAGTCGACAGATACTTTTCGTTATATTTTCGTAGGAAAAAACTAACAGCGGGAAAGTTTCTGAGAAAATAGTTAATTTTAATTCTATGTAAATTAAAATGCCTGAAGAGGATTTCAAAATGTTCAATAAGTGGTGGGGAGTGCACAAATGAATAGTGCGGTGGTTAGAAAAGCATTGCACGGCCGCACAATTAAAGGCAGTCCTGCTCGTGACTGTGATTCAACGGGACGTCAAGCCAAGATATCGTAGCAACCATTAAAACCTCAGCAGCTTTACGCAAGGATTGTTATGGGTGTTTACGCTACGCTAGCCGGTGTTAGGCGCCCATCCCGTGTCTTTTGTTATTTATACGCTATCGTCGCACGCTCCTAATTGCGTGATTGCGAATTATTTCAGATAATGGAGCGTGACGTAAAATCCATTTGATAATTCAGAACTGATATGACGAATTATGCTCATAAGTGATTTTCAACGCCATGGACGGATTATATTGTTTAATAGACTAAAAGAATTGGTGATTCGAAGATAAACTAGCCATAGATACGGGAGAATTGTTATTGTTACAGTAAAATTACATAATTAATTATTTATAATTGTTATTGTTATTTTTGTTTATGATTTATTATGGTTATTTATTATTTAATAGTGATATTTATTATTTAGCATTTTATTTATTGTTTATTGTTGTTATTTATTGGTCATTGTTGTTATTTATTATTTATTATTGTTATTTATTATCGTTA
>KZ308188.1:1274835-1284959 GCA_000376725.2 Ladona fulva | reverse complement strand
ATTATTGTTATTTATTATTTATTGTTATATATTATTCACTATTGTTGTTTATTATTGTTATTTATTTTTGTTATAATTATTCTTATTGTTTCAATTAGATACAAATAATACCAGAACGTATCCATGTATTATTCGTATTGATCGAAGCTCTACAAAATGATAGCGACAGGTATAAACCGCACGAAATTTCGCATTAATTTTGACGCGTGAATTCCAGCTCATGACGAAGGCGATTTATCATAAAATGAAACGAAATTACCGCTTAAACTCTTTGCGAGCAAATTATCATGAAATGTAACCGTCATGATTCCGCTCATCTTGAGAGCGTTAAAAAAGACAACACCTCTTGGTTGGAACGAAGCGCTGACTCGATGTTCCGGAGCGCACTGATCATTTCCGAGGAAGTTAACGGAAGACGCATTCCGTTTCGCTTCTGAAATACACCTATGATACAGCCGAGCATTAAGGGCACACGCGGAGAAGTAATTTATCTTCATTATTTAGGCATTGACAATACGAGACTGAGGAGAAATAAGGCCATCGATGAGTGAAATTCTGCGATTTGCACCGATACTTTGGTAATGAACGGCCATTTGCAGAATTCGGGACAATTAACCTGACATTAGAGAAATCAAAGGTGAAGAGGCGATAATGTGGCTAATTCTAGCGCCGTTGGTTATTCTTTCTGGGTAATACGCTTTCACCATTCCCTTCTCCTCAAGCTTTTGCACATATGTTTCCTACAACCGCACCACCTGTCAAATTTGCAGATAAAATTCACTTAAACGTCATGAAAATATGGCACATACAATTTATTTATGTATATTTTCTACTAAAACTTAATCATTAATAAAATTAAGTCATAAAAGTAGCTTTCAACTGTCCTTTTCACCAGAAAGACATCCAAACTAAAACCTGCGTCGTTACCCAACATTTTTTTATCACAGCCACACGTTGTTAAGTAATTGTTTATATCGTAACTAACCAAGGTACAAGTCTCGCAACCTATATTTTATTTACCTGATAACGTTGCTAAGCAATGAAACCATGGTCGCAGTATAAATAGGTACTTTTTTAAATCATTCAGAATTTGAAATTTGTCTTCTGGAATATCCTATAAGTGGGAAATTCTAAAGTGTTAATCTACACCTAGACTGAACCGTAGACTGAAGTCTATGAAACACAAACGTTTTCCCCCTCTCGAAAACAGTCGTGAAGATTGTTGTGCGCTTGGAAATATTGGTGTGGGAGATGTTTACTGGAGTGTCTCCCCACTTAAAATTCCCGGAAGGAACTCCAGTCTGCCGCAGCACCGCGCAGTCGACCCTCTTTGTATTCTAAAAGTATTTTCTTCTTCAGTTTTTCCATTTCTTCCCACTCTTTCACTCGAAAATTGAATTGTTTTCTCCATCGCGCATTTCTTACGATTGATAAATATTTCCGGTGTTGGATGGGTGTCACCAAGGTTACACGTGAGGTAAATAACACAAAAGAAGATCGCCCTCTGGTGTTTCAAGCCAAACCCAGCGATGGGGAAATAACGTGTTCTCACTTGTTTTAATGCGATGCCGTTGCTACGTAACCAAACAAATATTGATTAATTATAACACTAATAAATAATGAACTTACGTTCTCCGAAACTTCCTAATCCGGTTTTATTCATATGTTATTTATATTATAATGTTTTAGTTGTTTTTTGTGAAGGTAATATTAAGTATGTATATTTAGTGGTAATATCACAAATGCAGCACAAGGCGATACAGCTTTTTAAGAAGTGCTACGATAGAAAAGCGTTACGCAAATGCTCTCAGACGCAGGTTGGGAATAGTTGAAAGAAAGGAGATAAGAAGCTGGACCTAGATCGCTTGCTAAATTCAGAGAAAGTACAACTCTCGCATCGCTCACTAAGTACGGGAATCTCGAAATCGCGTATTTCGTTAGGCAATTCGGTATTTAAAAATTTCTGGTCTCTTCTTTCTGTCTTTTATCCTAATTGCTGTATGTTTCCATTTGTCCGAGCTCCAGTGGGTGAAACTCATCCTGATATGGATTCCTATTCTGTTGATTTAAAGAACGAAAAGGAGTGTATCTTGGAATGGAAGCATACCAACTCGGAAAACATTGAGACTGCGCTAGGATTCTGGTGTTAGGATTCTTTATTTAACATTCCTCGACGGATCTTTGATGTCAGATTTGCAATCGCACCACTTCCTTTAATTCGCAATTTGTTCTCATTGACGTGAAGATGCACTGCATTCCCCCCCTTTGGCTAATTTCTCCTCATTGAGTGCGGTTGCGTGACATAATGGGCACAGCGAGAGCGTGTCTAATGTTCTTTCGGTCTGAAAGCAGCAGCGGGTGCTTTCCGGAGAGGGCGCCTGTTGCGATAGCGACGGACGGCGCCGAGACGCCGTCTGAGAGCGACCTGACAACGAAGCCTGTTTTCTATTTCCGTTAGGAAACTAGAAAAGATTCTGGTGATGGAAAAGTCTAGTCTACTGGATAGTAAGTTATCCCAAGCGATACAAATGACTGGGAAGTTAAGGTTTCGGAACTTAAATTGCAAGAAATGAGGCTTTTAAGAGGTCCTACTGTGTCAGCATTTGAAATACGCGGGAGTGACGCTGTATCAGAATATGGTTATTATTTTTCTTCTTAAATACTGTTGCTAAGACTGTTGCTAAGCTAAGAATCGTGACTTTATTTTCTTACATGAAAAAGTCGATATATGATATTTCTGTGGATTTAAACAGCTTGAATCAATAGAAAGCAGATTCTAAAACCCTCACATACATGCGTAAGGGTTTTTCTAGCAACCCAACTCAGCCCTTCTATTCTACGCCATGCACACATCTTGTAATCTTTTGAAATCATCGTTTCTTAAGGTCCACGTTTCACACCCATACAGCAAAACATTCCTCACCAAATATTTTACTAATCTTTTCCCGATTCCTTCATTGAGACCTCAAGTAATCAGTTCCCTTCGCTCAATAAAGCTTCCTTGGCCTTTGCTACTCTCTCCGAACCTCATCAAAATCGCCAAATGTTTAATATGTAATTATGTTAAAGAACCTTTCCTTTGACATTTATGGGCACTAAATAGGAATATAGGCGCGTAGAAGGCTCCAATTATAATTGTATTTATGTAATTATCACATGATTGTTCGGAGGGGATTCCTCCGAAATATTACCTTTGTGAAGAAGTCTTTTCCTTTCTCTATTTTAGTTGTATATAAAAGCCAGATTATAACTGTTTCACTCCGGATAACGAAAAGAATATAATGATTTGATCTGGTTACGTTGAGGGTTTTAATTCTAGAAAATGTTGGCATAATCTAATCGGGAGTTGAAAGTTTAGTTGAAATCGTAACATTTATGTTTTCGGTCTGTAAAAATTAACATCGACTCATTAGACCGGTAACGATAGCGACTTAGAGATTCGTCGTCAAGGTAGTGAAAGCGATTTCCACGGTTTGTTTTATCTTGGAAACCGGGAAGTATAGAGATATTAAACTAATGACCAGTTTTATGGTAAATATACTTACATACTTACGGTGTGTATTTTTTGCACAAATCCACGCGAAGAGTTGATGTGTTGAGTATTCTGGAAGCACAACGATAGGGTTTTATAAATTATAGATTAATGGCCATTCTTTAATTTTAGCTCCGATTGTACTATTTAACGCAAATGTGCGCCTTGGATTTGGTATTGTTTTAGAAGCCTAACTGTATCCGTTCGGATGTAAACACTATGGCCTCTGGGACCTGTTTATGCTACGCGGACGAATCACTTGTGAACTTGGACGAAATCCAACCTCGATCGAAGACCCAGAAAGAACTCGTATTGGCGGCAAAGACCCGTCAAAATGCTTCGTGGAAATATTCCACCGGATTATATAAAAACGTGCAAATTTATTCGCGAAAATGTCGCTAGATGCACCCTCAAAAGTAGCTTGTAAGTCGCCAAACTTAGAAAATATTATCGACGGAGAGTAGTTAAAAATAGAATTGCTTGTATGCGCTTCTTTAAATAGCACATCACTGTAGACATTGTTCAAATTCATTTGGATATATAACGTCAAAATTCCAATTTCTTCGTGGATAAACATGGCTATTTTCTGCCGAAAACAATCTTGTGGGTGCGCACCCTCTTGCTCAAAGTCACCCTTACCCGTTTTCCTGCGGATACAATCTTATTTGCAGGAAACTGTCTGTACTGTATTCTGCCCGAAGGCTTGTTTGAACCTCATTCCCTTCACCGTTAGCTTGGAAAAGTGGGGCTTACTTGGCAAAAAGAGGAGTGAGGTAGTTTGCCCTTGGTTTCCTCACTGAGACAGAATGCTATAAACGGAACAAGTCCACATTAACATGACTTTACGATTAACACTTCGTAGCATCCAAAAAGGAAAGGACTTAATCAATGTCATTCTTCAGCATTACTCATACCTCAGTAGCTTCCATATCATCACAGCCATGCACAGAACGGAGACAAAAATAAATGAAAGATGCATTTTCCTCTATGGTGTAACAAAAGACAAATGAAAACTATTCCATTCATCAGTATATGGCAGCAGGACCTACCGGATACAATTCTTCTTGAAATAAGCTACGTAGATAACAGTATCGATCGCAGATTGTCATCGTTTGAAAATCACTGAATTGCTTAAACCCTAAACTGAAATACTTTTAATCGCGAACCCAATCAAAGGACAGATGGAATGTTTAATAGTAAATAACTCAATAGATTCATGGCGATGCGTTCGTGTTAGTTTGAGTCAACAGTGTTTGATGGAGTGCTTAATAGAGGGCGTTGAAGGAAAGGTCTCAGATGCCTTGGATGGCGCTATACCGTTACATAGTGTTAATCGTCTATCTAAACAGTTTCTCCGCCCACATTCCTGGCACACACTGATTATGACCTCCATTCATTCTCCTTCCTGCAGCGCCTTATTGATTGGTCAATCAGATCGGGATCTTCGTCGCCCTATCGGCACCGTCATCTCTTCTGGGAAAACCACCCATGATTTTCCTCTTTAGTTAAAGATGATCATGAATCGTGAAACTTGTTCGCACGTCACGCGCATATGCTCGGAACTTCCGGACCTAACAGTGGAGACGGATTGCCATCCATTCCATACCTCATTCTCCGTACTTTGGGTATTAGAAGTTCCTCTGTCTTTTTGCTCCATTTGCATGACTCCCATTTGGAAACGATCTCAGGAAATCCTCGCACAATGGCTCCCCTCATGATATTCTCTGGGTCTCCAACCTTATTTTCGCGCAGCCTGACATTCGGTATACTTCTCGTTGTTAGAATCTGCTCTTTTGTAACTTCATAAGTATGCTGTTGTATATTGCGTAGGGAGAAATGATAAGAGAAGAGCCGCTGATGTAGAATTATTTTAGTTCTGTTTTTTTGACTGTTTATCTTCCACCGACACAGTCCTTAGCGTAGCGTCCTTATCAACCGAATAAACAACTCACGCAACAACACAAACAATTAAGGCAACAATATAAATGCTACCAACTGCACATGTTTCCCCCGTTGTCTTGTCGCCGCAATGCTTGATTGAACAGAATTGAACAGAAAAACATTAATATTGGCCAGATGGATCTATATCATTAATGAAATAGAATCATTGACTAGGGAAATATTTCTTGAGTTGTAATGTTTCATTCTTTAAACATTTCTTTGCTCCAGTTTCAGTCAGTTGATCCATGCATTGAATTCTCTCTGCTATCGATCTAAAAACTGATTTCTAATTTTTCATTTCGACTTTTTTCCACGAATAACGCTTTTAATTGCTATGACAAGGTGAGACAGACGTCCAAGATAATCTCAATGACGTAGTTGCAGTCAATTTCAGTTCCTATTTTGATTTCTAAATTAAGGAACTTTTCAGATTTATATTAATAAAATCTTTGTTCTTTGACCTGGTGATGGTGTTGTAGTTAAAATCCAACGTGAAACATAAAATATGCTACGGAATTACGATTTTTTTTCTAAATTCTTTTATATATGTTCCTTTTATTTCCAAAATGGGATGATAAATGCTGTTGATGAAATAAAATCCATCTTTTATTCTAATTGCTAAATAGTAGAACTTTCAAGCAACCGAGAGATTAACTTATTTTACGTACCGTTAAGTGATTAAAAGTTGTATGAAAGTTGAATGCTCTTTCCCTCGCTTATTCCCGACACCTGTGTGACCTCAGGACTACCGAGATTGGAATTATAGAGGCGATCTTCTGCCAGTTCACAATCGATTTGCAGATCGTCGAAAATAGAAGACAACTTTGGTGGTCGATTCGTTCGGAATAAGTCGTTCCTTCAGAGCAGCGAGGCGAGTGATCCCTCAGATTGATTTTTTGCGATGCCAGCTGATGCAATCGCTGATTCACTGATCGCACCCGACAGCTTGTCGTTTTACCGCAATCACTCATCGCCTCACAGTGGCGAAGCTTCTGAAGGATAATTACTCACCGCCAGTCCTTTTTTAACTTCGGAATTCGGGAACTCTTCGTTTACATTTCCAAAAGTGAAAATAAGAGGAGGTTCACCTTTTCTCCATTACGTAACAATGCGAATAATTGCGTCACAATTGCATCGTCTTGTCGCAGAGGACGTGTTTAGACTGGTCTTACTGAAAATTTAGGAATTGCTGTGATTGTTTATGATTCTGTTGCCAATGGTTACGTTTGTAAATAGATACCTTTTTATACAGGAATCAGGACTGCGATGTTGATAACGTTTAAAAATGGTTCTTTCTTGTACGAGAAATATAAATATAGGTGTTCTACCTATCGGTAGGTTCATGTGCCTTAATTTTCCCTATTCAACGCCATTTCTTTCGTTCATTGGTACCCCACCCTTTTTGTCATCATACAACTTTTGTCTTTGTTTTCCCCTCTGCTTTACCCTTGTATTCTACCTCAATTACACTCCTTAGCTATCCTGATGTAAAACTGTACCACTTTTCTATCACGTTGGATTCACAGCTGTCATGGCGGTCATCTTAGCCTTACGTAATGTAAGGTGAATCCTCTTCCCTGTACATCCTACTCGTTGTTTACCGCAAACACTTATTCTCAGCAAATTTTATGTACATTATTTTATTTAATGCTTTACAGAAAATATATTTTCCCTAATACTATAATTGTTACACTACCATAGAGTTGCTATGGTGAGCAATTAGAGCATTGCTCACCATAGCAACTCTAGTATCTCGCTAATTGCGAGTTGGATTTTCATCGCAAAAATCTTATTCTCAGCAAGTTTTATGTACATTATTTTATTTAATGCTTTACAGAAAATATATTTTCCTTAGTACTGTAATTGTTACACTACCATAGAGTTGCTATGGTGAGCAATTAGAGCATTGCTCACCATAGCAACTCTAGTATCTCGCTAATTGCGAGTTGGATTTTCATCGCAAAAATCTGAATTCAGAGGAAGTGAGACTCACGAAAGAGAACCGTGATTCACTTATATTGGTATTAATGGATTCGGTATTGCGAAGGAGATAGAATTCGAGGAATGTATTGATTTTAGATTCCTTCGAACAAGTGGTTTTTTCGATGCCGTGTGACTGTTTCGCCAAATGTTCCCATCTTTATTTATTTGCGCCTCTCCAGGAATAGAAGACCACGTGGTGTCAACATGGCGTGTGTGTGTATTCTTGGCCCTCTTCCATCTAATGTGAGCCTTCTAAGGATCACTATAACTCTCGTATGAATGTGTTTTTCGATTTCTAGACAAGTTCTCCTTATATCGATTAAAAAAATATGACTGATACCCATCCGTGTATTGCTCGAGGATTTTTTATATGTTGACTATTCAATTATAGTAAACTTAGTCATAAGATTTAAGATTGAGAATTAAAATTAGATTCTTTTAGTGAATTAGACTGGGAAGTAGATTAGTAGCAGTAGAAAAATTCGGCCGATCCGACAATGAGCGTAAAATAAGAGAAATAGATGCGAGGACAAGTTGTTTTAGGGACTCATTCTTTCCGCGAACGATACGCGATAACAATAAATTAAAGAGTTAATTCCAACTCTTGGTGTTTACACCCCCTGCCACGCGCCGAAAGGCGGCTTGCGGACTTATTAATGTAGATGTAGAATCAATAACAACAGGATTCGTTTCTGCTTTATCCAGAATTCTACGATCAGCAAGAGTTCACTTTCAGTTGTCCTAACATTATTTGATGCCATTTGGCTGATTGCAATTTCTTGCCCAGTTCCTCTATAAATAGAGTAATCTATAAATATACAATGGGTGGGAATTTGATGGGTAGATTTTACATTGTTGGCTTTATATTTTGTTTCCATGACAATGTTTTCGCTTCCACCCAAATAGTGTACGTCGCTCCTTAGGGAATAAAGGTTAAGTCATTAGTGTTCCTTCTCAGGGACGATTTCCTTTGCGTGTTTCACAGTTAATCCATCATATTTAGCATCGCCTTTTCTCTGATCGACTGTAAAGGAATTCAGCCATGGTCCGTGCCACACATGGCCCACATATCTCTATCGCCTACCGCGTGCATTTCCATACCACTCTCCGGTTCAATGATACTCGTATTCTCATTCTAATGTGTGTGAAAGTCAAAGAAGATCCATATTTATGGAATTCACTAAAGCAGTACTTGTTGGTAATGCATTCTAAATGCAGTAGAATCTGTCAATGTAACTATAGCGACCATCTGCTTAATGAGACCAGTTTGTTTCACCTTACGTTTCAGTGGTAAATAAATTAAAATGGATTTTTGTCTTAACATTTTCTGATAACTGCAAACTTGATTTGGAAAAAGATGCAAAAAAAAGATAAAATAACATTAGGTTCATTATAAAAATATTTAAAGAATTAGATTCCTTTGTGTGAACTGATCAATCAGGTTGTATTTTTTTGCTTCCACGTCAAATTATAATTTCTTTCTCTCTTTCCATGTTTTTATATTACAAACTGAACATTAACATTTTCGCAAACAAATTCACTTTAGAGGATTTCGGATTCTTTTAAATAAATACCTCTCTTAGCCCCTTACAACAATATGATGCTATAGTGACCACCTGTCCAATGTGACCTATTTAGGATGCCCCCTGAATAGGTTTAACAGTTATATACAAGAAGTAAATCCATCATATGAAGGTGTAGTTTCGTCGAAATCAGTCTTTTTAGTATCTTTGTTGTATTAAACATAACTTTCGATTAATATTGAATATTTCAGAAACCCTTTTATTACGTAAAAAGTGACTGATACCCGTCTGTTTATTGCTCAGGGTCCTTTCATATTCTGACGATTCATTTGTGGTTAATTTCAATCTAATGGTAGATTAATTCTCTTTCGAGTGTATCGTGGCATCATCTTTAAAAGTATATAAAAAAATGAAGCTCGAATTCCAGTTTAGGCGCGCGCGCCATATTTATATCCTCCGCATATTTCTCGTAGCTAAGGATAACGTTTATAATGACGCAGCAAAAGCATCGCCGTCGCTCACTTGTCAATTTATGTATTTCCCTTCGCAAGATTTATGAGGGGAAGAGAATACTCCGATACTTGGCTTCCAACACAAATAAAGCCCACGTCACTGCTGCTGAGAGGGGCCTATATTCGTCCTATACTATCCAGTACTATCTATTATTCAAATGGACGCATTGATAAAACGATGCATTGGAATGAGTATTCGCCCAGAAAAGCAGCCTTAGATTGCAATTGCCTTGAGGAGACAAGTGAGAGCCATTCCTCTGCTCACATTCTTCTGATTGAGTGTGAGGAGTTGTCTTTTAAGAATTCGGCTTGTCGGAAATCTTAACGTACACGTTATTACAAATAATACACGTATTCAATGTAAAATATTAATAAATGATTGTTCTTTTTATAAATATCGCTACGTAGGTGTTCATTCCGGTGTATTATGCAGTTGGACGAGATTAAAATGCAACCACAGAATACGTTGATATCCGGTTTACCGTTTTAAATTTTTGAATAACTAATAATTGGTTGCAATATGTGTGTAATAAGTTTTCCGCTGCCGGGTTTTTTAGCTGTAACATTGTTTATTAACGCAATAATAGTCCAACAGTGAACTCAACAGGAATGATTAGGAAATTATTATTATAT
>KZ308188.1:1254442-1274813 GCA_000376725.2 Ladona fulva | reverse complement strand
TTATATAATTAACATAAAATTACGTATTATTCTAATCTTAGATAGTAAATTATAATTATTATTTTATTTATTTATCCTTACGGCGAGGTTGGCTTCTCTCCCACCTAACCTACGAAGATATTACACGATAATAATGTTGCAGTTATATCCAAAAACATTTAGCTACAATTAACTTAAATCTAGAAAAATAAATTAATAATTCCAAAAACACCGGCAAACATAGCTTCAAGATAATTGGTACAAACAGTAGATTCAAATTAAGAGGCCGTAAAGTTGAAAAATAAGAACTAATACATACAACGAGTTACAGATACACATAAAAACACAAAGATTTGGATTTGGGGGAAAGGTCTTCAACGGAAGGTTTATGGATAAAAACCCTCGACGTGAGAAAACGCCCACACGATAAGGGAGGCGAAAAAACCCGCGAAAACACAGAGATAATGAATTAAATATAAGTAGTGGTGGATGCAGATGTTATACAACATATTTGTGTTGTCAAGGTGATGGTGTACCATCACATACATCCCTCGTCTTATCACAATGGAATTATACAGCAGATGAAATTACTGTTCGCATAACTCAGTGATGGAATTTCGAAGGCCCTAGATGTTGTTTGAGTCTTCAAACTAGGAGAGCCAATGCCTTTTTGTGCTGGGTTCAACTCCCGACGCATTCACTGCACTAATGCGATTGTTTTCATCTCCTGAATCGAATAGTCTGTTGGTGCTGAGCGTTGTCTTGGAGTCGCGATGGCGTGCTGATTCGTGGGATGGAATTGCGTGATCGCCACCTCAGCGACCTTCCCTCGTCTCCATACTCACCGCCCACTCTTAGGGTCGTCGCCTCTTCTTTACTCATCCTTTATTTCCACTCCTTTCCTTATTCTTTGGACTACACTTTGACGCACTTTGAACATGACGTTCGATACTTAATGTTTGGACGGTCAGAAGTAAGGGAGGGTCTATAAAGAAATAAGACGTAAAAAGGGAGAATACGTCCTCTACGTGCCTTTGTACATTAGGAGCCTTCGTATCGTTCCACTCCCAAGTTTTTGGTGGAAAGAATAGGTTTTAACATTTATCGGGACGACCACTTCGGATTTGGGTTTTTTTAAGGTCTGGACTTCAACTCATTACTATTATCCATTAGTGACGTCATTCATTTTGATATTTCAAAATCAGTATACGTACATACATAAGTTTTCCGCTTTTCGTTAGGTTCAAGTGCCCCAATCCTCCCCACTCAATGCCACTTCCTTCGCTTTCCGGTAACCCACCCCACCCATTATGTCATCTAACAACTTTTACCATCGTCTTCTCCCCCTTGTATTCCTCCCTCAGTGACATTCTTTAGCAATCCCTCTCCCCTCAATATTTGGCCTTCCAATTTCCTCTGTCGACGGTTAATAACTTGAATTAAAACCCTGTCCTCCCCGACCATCTCTAGTACCATCTAGACCATCTTCTATGTTTGTTTTTCTAGTAACCCCACCTGCCCTTTCCATTCTACGCCATACCTACATCCCGAAGGCCTCTTATCTTTTGCTGTAATCCTTTCGTGAGGTCCACGTTTCACACATATACTGCCACACCAAGGATTTTGCCAATCTTTTCCTGATTCGTTTATCAAGACCTCTAGTCATCACTTCCCTTTGCTTCACAAAAGCTTCCAGCCATTCTCCTTCGAACCTCATCTGTACACCTTCCATTCCAAGAAAGAACACTTCCCTAGTAAGAGAAATTATCTACCTGTTTTAGTTTTTCACCATCTACTCTAATCGTTAACTTAGCTTTCTTTCCTTTGGTGAATCTCATTACTTAGTTTTTCTTACATTTATTTTCATTCCAAATTCCCCTGCTTCATCGTTTAATGCATTTGCTAGTATTTGTAAACCTCCTTCGGAGTCGCTAAATCAGTATAAGTGATTCTAAAGGTGCTTCGACTGCCTTGGTCATTTCGCACGTGGGCCCTCACCTGGAATGGATCCCGGAACTGCTGGAAACCCACCTGGAATGGAATCCGGAGGCCCATTTCTGGAATATTAATGAAAATTTGTATTTCCCGCTGTATAAAGCTTCTTAGTCATTCATAAGAATAGCCTATCTCAATCACAGGGGTGTTATTATGAATTGTTGAGCCAATAAGTTAAACCCTCAGAAGTTACTGTTGTATTGTTCCATCGCTGGACATTTGCTGGTTTTGAAGACAAGTCAGTTCAAATTTTCGATCTTTCGGTATATTCATGAGTCCTAGTATTCCTACGTAATGCCATTTCTTTCTTTTGGGAAGACTATTACGTTGTTACTGGTATTTCATTGCATTCATCGCACACCACCCTTGTCCTATGGGTCGCAGTTTACGTAGTGTGTAGCTGCATTATTCTTGTTTTCTCTTCAAGTAATGCAGTATCTGCAATTCTTTCCACTCTTTATTACTTATTCTCTTATGATTGACCATAATTTCTGCTTTAATATTTATAATACAAATTTTTAAAACTTTAAAGAAATGTCCGATGCTTCCTATCTAGGTTGTCTAACCTTTCAAGCGATTGCAGTCGATGGCTTGTGAGGAGTTTTCTGCGCCACGTTTTACTACTTCAAAATACCTCTAATAAGAATCATAAAAATCATTAATGCTCGTATGAGTTTGTGAATAAATCAGTAAGGATTCTTATTCTTTATAAAAGAAGAAGGAAACGAATGCAAAAATGTATGTATCTTTCTCAACCATGTATGTAATGTTATGCAGTACATCTTTCATTTCGGATTGCATCATTATCTGCGGAGGTTTTCCTTCAGTGAACATTTTTGCCTAAGTACTTAACTTAGGTATTTTTAATCTACTCAGTAGTTTCTTCCTTTCCTGTTTTTTATTGCTATTTTTTCTCTGTCTTTGCCAGCTTTTAAAAAAACAAAGGGTTAGATGTAATAGGTAACTTTATAGTTTCAATCTCGCCCTGAATAAAGACGTATTCTACTCTATTATCTCATCATCTAAGTTCTTAACTGCGCCCTTCTTGTGGAAAATATACTTCTGTATTTTATCCTCAAGGAAGTTAGAGTCCGTCATTTCCATATTCCTCCTCAAACTGGGAAAAGAACTTCAGATTTTCCCGACGTAAGAATGGCTCACGTGAATCCCGTGGACTGGAAAGGGAATCTTACGTCAGAAAAGAGAAAAGAAGTCTCTGGTTTGGTTGCTGTGAGGAGAAGTCGTTTTCTTTATTATTCACGCGCTTTGGTTTCAGTTTTCAGAGGTTGGCTTCCTTATGAACTGGAAGCAGATCCCTGCATTCAAAAGATCATGCAACGCAGCTGCGTAACTTCGCACAATCTGAATAATGTGGCGGTTGTTATAGTTTCCAGCAAACGGTGGAAGGAACTGACGGATTGCTTACTTTTCTTCATTAAGGCGTTGCTAAGAAACCTCTACGCTCTACTCACTCAGATCTCTATTTGGCGTGAGCGCAAGAAACAGAATTTATGTCCTCGCGTCCTGTTCTATTGTAATTTGCATTACTTTTCCAGTTGGCGAGGCTAATTCGCAGTTTATGTTACGGAGGTTTTATTTCGATCGCTTTCCAATCATGGAAACGTTGATTTGTGGATTTCTTAATCAGTCGTGGATAAATATTATCAAGAATAAGGAAAAAAACACTTCCACGGTTACCTCTATATTTTATTACACTATCATGGTTTCGACCCTTTAGGTCATCAAATAAAGTTAAAAAAGGAAGGATTTACCTTGGTGTGTTTTTCTGCTTCATCTTGAGTGGTCCAACGTTGCTGGGAAACGCACAGTTTCCAAAGACACTAGATACGTATTTCAGAAACTTCGTTTCCATCTTCAGTAGCTGTGTTGGACACCAGATGCAGAAAAATAACTAAACCAAGGTAATTCCCCCATTTTTTACCTCGGAAATTCACAGCTATGGAATTCTATTTTCATTTGATAACTTCCCAACAGCCGTGTCCCTTTTCTTTTTATTTTACAGGAATAAATATGTGTCGTAATTAGTTCGGTTAGTAGAGAGAGAGAGAGAAAATTATGACCGATTGCAATGTAACAGTGCATTATTATATTTATAGTTAATCTTGTAGCGTATTTAGACCTTAAGCTTGCTATAAAAATCCGTTATTCATGTTTTTGGTCCGTTTTCTGATGTGCAGCCGAGTAAGGTGCTCGACCTTGGGCTCTTTGTTTGCTGGGTGTCTCTTAGCCTACCGGTTCAAGATTTTAATGGATATCTACCATGGCCATCCCCTCTGGATCTCATGCGAACTTGTTGTTACGACACATGTATTTATGACTCTCCAGAATGCGATGGTGACCACAAATGGCTTTTTAATAAAAAGTATAGTTAATTGGTGGACAAAAAGTAACGTTTTAATGACCGTGTGAGGGAAAAAATCTCTACAAAATAAAACTTTGTTTAACCGTGACTTAATTTGTAATATCATTTATCCATTTGGTAACATTCGAACGGCCAGAGTTGGCCAATTACATTGGATCATAGCGGTACCATAACATAATATGTAGCAATACTAAAACATAATACAGAAAACCAAAATATCGAATAACACCAAAGAAAAAACAAAACAAGAAAAACAAATTTTAAAAGTCGATGGTAAAAAAACTTAATTTGCGAATATCCTCGTATAAGTTGTCCTTAAATTACCGCGATGCACGATTAAATGACTCATAACTCGTCTCTAAGTAAATTAGATACTTAAAATAATCAGAAAAATGGAACTTTGTATAATCGTATGTAAGGTGTGACTCGCGTTTTAATAATAACAATAATAATTTGACTTTATTAGGGTGAAATTGAGACCGACAAGTCTCTTCTTACATCCAACTTTTACTGCCTCTGTATGCACTTTTTTCTGTACGAAATAGCCTCTCTTAATTGACTTTACGCCACCGAGACGCGCGGTTAGGCGCTATATTCTGTTTATTTAGCGTGTAGGCCTTGGATACGGCGGATAAACTTCGAACCAGCCCTTAAGGGATCCTTCAGCCTCGGCATTTCGCTTCTGCGTGACTCTCACTTTAGAGGTCGAGGCTTCGAATCTCGCGTCAAGGTTTATGCCCACCCTCTAACTGTACGAAGCCTGGATGAGTGAGGATCCTCGCCCCAGTAAACATTTCTGGCGTCTTGCAGTCCCTGTGTCTCGTCGTAGGGAGCGGAAATACATCTTCCTTAATTGCCTCGTGGATAGACCATGGGCATGCAGGGGCGCCTTCTGCTGCTCGTGTTTGGTGTATCTTTGGAAATTTGTCTTCGGGTTGGCATTTTTATTGTTAAATGAGGGGTCGTTTGAAAGCTGCTTTGAAAGGGAATATCACTCTCTATTGTTGATGTTTGACTTGGCATCGTCATTGCTTTATTCAGTACTTATTGATACGTGATAACACTACATAATAATCATACATTAAAACATTGCATATCAATAGAATATTACTTTAAATAACTCATTTGTGGTGGTGTATCGCTGTTTACTCATTTTGTTTATAGCAACGCGTGGGGCATTGTTGAATTACTGCAACGCAAACGAACTAAAGAACGAGAAGTCCTCGATATAATATGATAAATATTGCTTTTCTCGTAAAGAGAAAGCATCATCATTGGATCACTTAGTACTACAAGAAATAATTTGCCTCAAATTTATACAATTATACATACCTTCCTTACCATTCGTATGGGATATGTTTAATTGGTGAGTGAACATGCACGGTTGTACACAATTATTTGTTTGTCGAGCAATATTTTTAGGGTTATCGATACGCCACAGCTACCGTTAAGGGCCCTCGTAGTATCCGCCCATCCACCAATACTGTGATACTCATACTTTTCGCAGAGCTCCCGGATAGCCAAGTGGGCAACGCATTCGACTTTGGCGAAAGCGAGCCCGGGTCCAATCCCCGCCGGAACCCAACGGCCAAAAGAACCAAAGCGGCCAAACAACTTTAAAAAAAACACTACTCTTACTTTTCGCCCTCGGCAAGTTCACACGTCTCTCCAATTTTTATTCATATTTAGGAAACGTACCTGCCTTAAGGGCCAAACTGTACTTAGACAATGAATCCTTGGAACAGTAATTCGAAATGCACCTTTCTTCCATTGGATAAATGGCTGAACGTTCTGTCATATGGGCAACATAATCCCCATAACTCTATTCCGTAACATTCATTTTGAAGAAAGATGTCCTCCCGATAAAATTGAACCAGCTTTCATAGAAACGTGCTTTCTACGGGGTAGACATTATTTACGTGTGCGGAAAACCGTACGTTTGGGAAACACGAGCGGTGCTGAATCATAAGATAATTGGAATGAATCAACAACGGATAAGATCCAGTCGTACTTAGAAAGAGGACACAAGAAGCGGAAGAGACAAAAGATCTCTTAAAATGTAACGGAGTATTAGAGGAAATGAAATATTGATTTTATGATCGTGTGCTGCTCTGTTGATAGATTAGTTGCTTTGCTGATAAATTAACATTCATATAAATCCTTCGAAGTGAAATCATCGATTGAGGAAGCAATCGCCTTGTTGTAAGGCCGCGTCTTTATCGTTATTTTTTTCTCGTGACTCTCATTCAGAAAAGTAAGTATATCACTCAGTGAAATTTCCCCGAAGCCATTTATCAGTTACTCCTGCATCGTTTCATCTAAAGAAGGATTGCATCATTTTATTCCTATCTTAGTCAACTTAAGAAATATTTTCATCATTTTTGTTCAACCTTGTCTATTTCCTATACTAATTTTCTTTATTTTAGCGTAGCGAAAGCAGCAAGCGAAGTATTTCTTTAATATGTTAAGGTAAAAGAAATCATAACTTCCACGGAGTCGTTCTTGCTTCATTATCTTGAAAAGTGTAATATTTTTAATTCGTCTTGCTATGCAGGATGGAGAATGTGTGTTTGTAGTGGTGCAGCGAAGGGGGGGGGGGGGTTATAATAATTTAACCCTCTTGAAGAGGGTTTTCTTAAATAATATAACCCTCTCAAGAGGGTTATATTATTTAAGAAAGATATCACAATCTAGTTCCCCAATCTCAGAAAGATCCATTACTTTGCCACATTATCTCCTCGTTTTATGTCCAGGTAACATTTTTGAAGGGAATTTTAAAAATCTTTTGTAAGATGTGCATGATTATACCGGCCCCTGTAAGGTAGGCACATTTTCGTCCTTTCTCTGACACCCCCCATAGATATATCCTGTTTGCGCCCTGTGTCTTAGTCATTTGTTCGTTTATTTTTGTTTTTCTTGTTCCTGATTGTGATAAAATAAAGCTACGGGGTATAAGTGATGCAGGTTAATGGCATTCACCCGTCATTCCTTACTGGGTGCTGCGAAAAGTTATTCAAGGGATCATCGTTCTTCACGTATATGGATAGCATTCTGGCTCGAAGATGAAAGGAAAGGCAAAATCCTCATCCTGCTTGTAAGCCTCGTTTTTCTCTTCGTGGCCTTTGGATAGCTAATGGTGGAGGAGCTGAAGTTCGAACTTGTCTTCTTAGAGAATACTTAAATATATTGATATTACGATTTTTTTTAAATGACAAGTATTTTTCTAGTCAAATTTCATGTCGTTCCAGGGAGTGGCACATCATATTTTAATGCAAATTCCAAAATGTTGCCGTCGACTAATTGCAATTTAGAGCATTTTTTAATTGCAAAGCGAAGAATATCCGCGATACCTTTTCGTAACGTTTCCTGTGATAAATCTCGAGCCCTAAATACATAATATTTCAAAACTACTTTTCTCGATGCAAGTAGTTCGAGGACATCTGCCTCGCTTTGCCGGAGGATGTGTTTTTTCGGTTGCAAATCATAACTCTTTCGTAATAGTGGTTTTCATTAGTGAGGCTCGCCGATGGCCATTGTGGACGACGCCTGCGGGAGTGGTCTGTTTTCCTCTTGTTTACGGAATCCGGTAAAATTTTCTTGGTTTCTCATAAGTACATAATTTCACTTGTATCGACCACTGTGTAGTTAAACGTCAACATTTATCCTCTCCCATTTTCCCACTGTTTACAATACTCTAAAGCTCTCTCATTCCTTCGAAATCATCCGTCGTCTATTTATTTTACAACCAGAAAGCGAGGGAAACTTCTTCGAAAGCGCCTCAAAGCGTAGGTTTTAACCTCGAGCCTTTCTTTGCAGAAAGGCGGATTTGAAACGCCGATGCAATTTTCTCTCCCTCGCCATGTTTCAAAAATAGTTTTCTTGATTAATTTAAGAAAAAGGAATATCAATTTGATGTTAAAGTATTCGTATGTTTACAAATCTCTCAAATCGAACGAAGTAAGAGTCTCCGAAGATGTTTCTTCTTGTTCTTATTCCTGATATTTCCATGTTTACGTAATGATCCATCTGCCTGAAATACTTCCTTTAAGCGTTTAAGGGGTGATTTTTCAGCGTTCTATTTACAGGAATCGAATCAGGCATTATTATGTATTGTATGTAATTCAATGAATATTTGCAAAACACTTTTTCTTCATCAAAACGAACTATGGAATTGTTTAACTGGTCCATCTTTTCTTAAAAAGTGGAAATTGAAATTTAATTAATCATCGTGTTGCTTTAAATGAGTCAATTTAACTTTACATCATATTTCCCCCCGATCTGGAATTTTTCAATCAACATACATCCGAAGACAATTTTTTAGCGCGTATTTTAGCAGTATCGTTTGGTGTGGTATAGTTATGCTAATTCTCCTTTAATACTTCGCGAGTCCAAATACCTCAAATTCCTCTCGTTATAATGAAGGCGGGTTCGACATAATGAACCCTAAGGAGGTATTTCTTGAGAGATACATTATTTTCTCGTTCCGAAGGGGTCGAAGACCTCTCGTATCCCTGGAAACCTCGCGCCGGCAGCCTTCAATTGTTTTTGCATTGGTTAACTCCTTATTCGCCTTTCACCGAACTGTCCCACGCTCTTATCCCATTCTCCCACGCTCTGCTCCCACTCTCCCTCTCACCTGTGTCTGACTCATCGCTACTGGTGTCCTTGTGACGTCACGCTCTCTCTTTCGATTCCCGCCTCCAATCTATCGCATCTTAACTGTCCCACTCCATTTACGGGCGGGAATTATATTTTTATGCGCCTCTCCCGCGCGCGTCATCGGTAAATGCGGAACGTTCCCAGCGGTGCGGTCGCCAACGCCAAGCTTTTGTTTTCTTTCCGATAAATGATGGATTCAGGGCGCATTTCTTGAGCGATATGCATAGTTACTAGATTTTTTTTACCTCGATAGAGAACATTTTCCCCGTTTTTTTATAAACTAAAGAAAAAAATCAGATTTTTTGTGCTTCAGATCAGTTTATTTTTTTACTTATTGTTACCCAATGAACAAGATAAATTCTCGAAACAAAGCTTAATTAATCGAAAGTATTTGTAGAACAAATGTACATAATACTATTTTCTGTTACCTTTGATATTAAAACATATTAAGGAAATTATTATTGTATTTTAATTATGTTCATTGTAAGGATATATATGGAAAATTTTCTTTTTTTAATCGTTATATCGTTCAAAATTTCTGTTTAACTTTAACACAGATTAGGCTATTATTATGATGATATGATGATAAAATGTGTTTTCATCATCCAATTCATCTTTCATCTTTAAATGTGGCACGTATTTGCCATCATCACGCATTTCCTAAGATCAGTACTGTAGCGATTTAATCAGTCTGTTCGTTCACTAAAAGTGAAAGAGTGTACTTGCCGTTACTATGTACATCGCTACTCCTTCAAGGCTGCATAGTTACGTTGTTTATCGCTCGCAAGTATGTATCTCCGATTTTAAATGCGTGGGTCTTACGAACTATTTTAATCTGTAGATTCAAATAAAAGAAGAACATGAATCATTACCGTATACCGCAGTACCGAGCAGCACTTCAACATAAACAAGTAATTCTTTTATTTAGATCTGAGCTGCATGATAGGCTTTCTGTTTCTTTATAGGAACAATGATTATGATTAATCTTTCTAGAGCAGGTTTAAGGTATTTTCGCATGTGTATAAAAATACCTAATAGGGATTTAAAATAAAATAAATATAAAATGAAATAGATCTTTTGTGTAGCGTTGACTCTCAGTTCCACTTATCTGGGGAGCAGATTCAAAGGAAGAGGGGAATCTGCTAGGGTAGGGAACCTATAGCACCCTTACACTAAGTGGCATGTAAGAGAATTGTTTTGGGACCCGGAAATCAATCGGCATTATCTTTGCCAAATAATTTTTCGTAATAAATGTGGGTTCTGATAATGATAATTAATGATTATTTACGCCGACTACTACGTATCAATCTCACCGTTGACTTAATAATATAGTTCATATTAGTATTTTACTCTATGAATTGGCATAACATTGGCACGCAATTCCTTTACCTTAATCAAGTATGGTTGAGTTAGTTGCAGTTTAAAAGAACGCCATCAACCATTAACAATGAATGATTTTTTAAAGTCCATAAACTTAGAAATCACACAGTTTGCTTTACAACGTTAAATGAAATGAACGCCGGGACAAATGTAATTGATTTTAGTATAGTAGACTATGAATTTTTTTTACATCCTTAGGAGAAATGAAATACATAGTTGAAATATATAGTTGATTGTTTCGGGAGTTCTTTTCAACTGCAACTAGGGAATAAAAATAATAAAATTTTCTCTTTCCGTTTTCTCAGATAAACTCGTTAGAATCATTTTACTCATTTTCCTGATTTACAGATGGGGAAAATCAGTGAAATATTTTTGTCTAAACGATTATTCCAGAGTCTAAATACAGAACAAGATCTGTGAATCTTCTTGTGTCTATTTAGATAGAAAGGAGCGTCCCAAAGGACGCTCCTTTTTGGAGGTGACCATTATTTCCGCAATGGAATGTAATTTCAACATCATCATCGTGATAGAAGCTCCAATTAGGTATCTTCGGGGATTGTAACGTATATGCTGAAGCAAAATGGATGTTGTCTTTCGGGAAATCATTTAGCAGGAAGAGTATCTTTACCGGTAATAGTTTTCTCACGGATGAGTCGTATGAAGCCAATTTTACGCCGCGAAGGTTCCTCCCGAAGGCAGTTAAATTGGCGTTGATGGTCACGAAGGCTGGATTGGGGGAAAACCAAAGAGTGGCCAATTCTTCGATTAAAGACGTCTTCCGCGCCTTACCTTGAAACGACTTCACGCACCATTGGAATATCTCTAATTATAGTCATCAGAGCGGTTTATTCTTCGGTTTGGACGCTGGTTTACTACATATTTGCTGTAACATCCTCGGAAATTGGTTTATTCTTGAGTTAGCAACGGAGCGTAAACAATTCTTATTCTTTTAGACTAAACCACCTCTTACGTGTAGTTTTATTGTCTTTACAAACATGGACCTATCATTCGTACAATTCGTTATTCATAATATATTGTATGGGACTATAGTCCTCCATTCTATTCTATCCTTCAATTCTTTTTTCTCCTCAGGCATCTCCGTACATCTTTTCATACTTTGTATTCTTCGTGTACGTATCTATTTTCGGCATTTCATTGACATGATTAAACCAGGCCTTTCTTAGTCTTTATCTCCTAGAATTGGAACCATTCGCATTCATCTTTTGCTCTATTTCAGCCACTTTCCTTCCATCCTTTCACTCCGTTCATTTTCGTTGTGTAGCTTTTCTTCTTTTAAACCAGAATCTTTAGAACATAGAAGATTTAAACAAAGGATAAATTTACTAAATACGTTGAAAGAAAGCACATTCACAGATGATGTAGCCGATATAATGCGTCCTCCAAGTTACGTAGGCCGATCTGTCACTGTGAGGAAGATCAGAGAAATAGATGCTAGAACTAGTAATTTCAAGAATTCATTTTTTCATTGAATGATACGCGGAAGTAGTCGATCAAGGAAGTAGAGTCATGGTACATACATGCACCCCCTGCCACACGCCAAAAGGCAGCTTGCAGGGTACTTAGACTGACATAGACTAGACAGCCTTTCTTAATAATTCATTGATTTTCTTGTCATTACTCCATCGCTCCTATTTTATGATTTATTTTATTTATTATATTTATTTATTATTTATTTTGTATTTGTTACAAATACTCGCACTCCATCCTCCTCATGTAGGGCTCGTCATTTCCAGGATTATTAATAATTTCGATCCCGGGATTAAAATTTGTAGTCAAAGTGGCGACGAAATTATATAAATTCTTCTCATTTTCTGATTTTCTTATTGATTTCTATCCAGATAAGTTCATATTTTCTTTAAATCTCTCACAAATAAAGACAATTAAATTAATTACAAGAAATGTTTACATACGACGTTTAAAATTGAGTAAAAATTAGTAGAGGAAAGAAATTAACGGTTTTATTGATGTCCCCTCAAAATCGCAAAAACGTATAAGACTGCATTAATAAGAACACTATATTGTATGAGTTGATTCATAATAACTTTTCTGAAAATATAGTGTTGACTCTTTGATCACTTAGGGATGAGCGTAATTGGTAATGAAAGGTGTCAGTTGAGGAGAATGCTCTTTTTACGGACGTGGGAGGGATGCTCAGAAGGGAATTAAACTTATTGGAAGGGAAAATTAGGATTTCCCGGACTTTGCCCGCAGGATTTAGGGACGACAAGCACTATCTTCATTTAACCTCTCCTTTGAGAGAAAGCGCGAATAAAAAATTTTACAAGTTCTGTATCAGATACTTACGTGAAGAAGATGAATGCCACTAAAAAAGTACTTATAAAAAAGTAGTAATTCATTTAGTTTCATTGTGGGTCGGTTTTTTAATTTCATATTAATGTTTGATCTTTATGAAGTGAAATTCTGTGGTGGATTAGATATTTGATCCTTTGCGGACAAAAGAGAAATTCGAAATTGCGAGTTAAGAGCGATGTGACCCCGAATGATAGTTAAATGTGCTATCATGAAATGTAGTACGTTACTCGTGTCATATATAGGACAATGTGCAAGAGACAGCGATTCATAAATCCGCGAGGATTCCATTTCAGTTCCTTCGCATTATTGCTACTTTTCCATCATCGGCGAGGCGACTGACGTCATACAAATGTGCACCCCTTATCTGTTCTGTCGCTTATAGACGGCGTTTCGCAACTGCGAATGGCGATATTTCCTTTAACCGCTGCTAATGTCATCGTTGCCAGCACAAGGAATCGATTTAACTGCTGCACCGATGGAACCCTCTTGCGCATCAACATCTTCATTCTCCTCACGGCTTTCTTAAGAAACATTCATCGAACATCTGAACGCGATGGAGGTAGTTCCTTCCAATTTCCAATACGACTCCCAATTTATGGAAACATAAGAATATATTCTTTTGTCTACTCAAGCTCGTTGATCCTTCTCGAAGGCTTTTCTTCGATGCTCCAGTTCATTTTTCATCGTTGAGAGTTAAAAGAATTTATTAACGACCGAAAGAGTTTTTATTGGTGATTTTCAACCCTAATATTTTTATATTATCGTGTACCTCATTTCCGAACCGAGCACGAAAACATGCGATAAAGGTCGATTAAAATCTGACGTCTCTTAATTGCTTTCATAACCCTCTGGCAGATGTATTGTAGGTGTGAGAAGATGTATTTACCGCACTTTGGAAACTATTACCGATCATTATAAGCTCTGTTAAACAAGTAACCCAAGATAAATGTTTTGATAATACTATTATTCTATTCTTTCTAAATTAATTTCAACTATTAAAATAACCATAAATTAAGACGTTTGAGTTATGTGGACAATTACATCCTACGCAGTAATGGCACGGTCTTCTTTAGAGCTATAGTTATGTTGTTCTCAATAGTCCTTCATATGGTATTGGATGAAGGTTCGCTCATGGACACATGAAATCGTCTTTATGTAGAACATTTTCGTCTCAAATAGTTTGCTGTATTATTATCCTTGCATGCACATTTACCAGTACGCTTCCGAAGCACACCTTTAGTGATGTCCCTAAATGTCTTGGGAGGGTTACGTGGTGATTTGTGGTAATTTCGAAGTTCTTTCTTTTATTGTTTTTGAAGTATTTCTACTCTACCTTGAGGAGTTGATGAATGAACTGTGATCTGCAAATGATCATTTCATCTTATCCTGTATTTCTTCTACTGCATACTCACCAAAAGATTTACACTTCTATCGCATACCGCGGTGGCAAAATTAAAAAGAACCTGACATACCTTATTAGACTTAAGTCAATGTTCTTGTTTTCTTGCCCTAAATAGGTAAGTGCAAGAGAAAAATCAAGAGCTGATGCGGTAAGAGCTCAGAATACAGAAATGGAAACTTGCATGGCAAATACTGTTTTATCGCCGTTATCGTTTTTTTTTTTTTTTAATTTGCATCTAAGTGCTTCCCATTATTAATGCCTTGTTCCCCGATTTTTCTGATATGAAAGAGCCTTTTCTACGGAGATAAACATTTTCACGGCGAGATAGTTCTCCGAGTCCAGTATTTCCAGCTCCAGTAGTTCCGCTCGTTGAGATCTCCAACACTGAGGGAGTACAAACAGTGAATAGGAATGAGTACTGTGTGTATGGCATGGGATGTCAAGAGGCGTTGATTTTTGCAGTTTCATTTCTCAGTCAAAATATTTCGGGTTGATTCCAGTCCCTAAATTTAACTTTAGCTCGAACTTTTTTCTTCCCCCTGCACTTGCACTTGCATATTGCCTTCAAGCTCTCACGACTACCAATTCCAAGACTACCAACTCTAAGTTGCATTCAGATTTTCATTCAAATTTTGGGATAGAAGAATAAATGATTATGCTTTTAATTTTCATCGAGTAAAGAAATAAAATATCTTGCGTGTTTATGCGCGTTTAAGATATTTAGTTGCGTTAGTCCTGCGCTTATTTACTATTAATTTACGAGCAAATGAATGCGTGGAAAAAATTGGGTTCATCGTTGATCTGTACCTTATAATGCTTCGTGACCGTGTTTTTCTTTACCCCCCTATTTCTGGTGCAGTGCATTCTGAAGATTCATCACGTCGAAGTTTCTCTACTCTCTCTTCGTGTCTACTCACGTTTTCGAATTCACTCTTTTTCCTATATTTTCGATCGCTAATCCGCTCCAATCTTGTAACAGGAAACTATTCTCCGAAAATAAAAAGATGTCGTATGCGAAGAATAACCTCGAGGAGCTTTTAAATCTTTGACAAGGACCTTTTCCACCTATCCTTCTCTTGTCTTCTACTCGTAGTTGAAGAGTTTCTTCCAAGAGTGATTTGTGATTCACTGACTCACTCGCAGCTTTTTGTCAAACATGGCCGGATCTAGGCGATAAAAAGCCTTCGACGTCTGTGAATCATATTTATGTATGTACCATAGGTGTCAAAATATAAGGAATCGGACGCTTTCAGGGGTTTTTCATGGGAGCACCTGAGCCGACCTTGATTGCGGAACAGTAATTGCTTTTAATTTGTTTTAATATTATCAATACGTTCAACGTGATTATCATTGAACATATTGACAGCAATTGCATGTTTTCAATTTCGAGTCGAACTCTACGATCACCAATAAATGGATAACAATGACTATTCGTTCTGTTGTTGCGCGAATTATTAGTATGACCTCTACCATTAGAAATCAAAATTCAAATTATTTCTCTTGGATTATTACCTTTAGATCGAGAAATTATCTCACATATTAATGCCCATGAAGTATGAATCTAACTTCAAAGATTCTATTCGAAACTTTTTGTATCGAGACTTTCTTGAGGGCTCTTGAAGTTAACATATCAAACATTTTTGAAAACTAACTCTTGCGTTTTCAAAAAGTCCCAAGTGAAATATGTAAATCTTTTGGGAGGAAAATATTTCTTCTGCGCTGTTAATAAGTTTAGAATTAACTGGCTTCAGTCACATTATCAGCCGAGAAACGAACTTTAAAGCAGCGTGTCTTAAAATATTAATATATCTCGGCTCATTTACATACTCTACTTAATTTTCCGCAATATCGGTCATACATACAATCGGTGTACATACATTGTACATTTGAAAGTGAGCCCTAAAGATGTAGTTCAATTTGCTTATTCTATTTAAAGAGTAATTTGTATTCTAAAGAGCTACGCAATTGCAACAAAGTAGCCTGTTCTTCGAAACTACCCTAATTACCCGCTCCGTGAGAGCTCGAGGGCGCTTCGGTGAACGTCATTTTTCTTTTCCCTTGTCAATTTGTCAGCAGACTTCCCGGTGAGTTGAATATTCTTAAGTAAATGTATTTGTTTTTCTCTATTCGCCTAGAGATTTTGTTATATCATTATTCACTCATTACTATTCCTCATATATTCGAGGTTTAGGTATTTAAAAGTCATTAATCATGTAAGTTGTTTATCCCAAAGTTGGAGTGCTAACCTCGTGCCATAACTCATTCACCTGGCTCTATTTTATTGCTATAGGAGGTGTAAATCGGAATTTAGGAGTGTATACGCGCAATTTTAATTTAATTTTTACGCGCAAAATTACGTTTCGTGCATTTTTCCCTAATTAATTTAAATTGTGTCGCATAGTAACTGTTAATAAGCTTTCAGTTTATTTAGTTTGCAAAATTCTTGCTGTGCTGGCCAGCTACTTTATCATACCGATAATTAGAAAGTGAGTTTGCTAAAAATACACGATCAATTTGTTCCTACGATTAGCTTTAATGAAAGTGCAAGTCCAGACCGTCATCATATAGAACTAGAATAATCATATTTTGTAACGGGTTTAAAAATACGTTGGACTAAATTGAATTGGATCATGCTAATTTGTGATATATATGATAACCTGTGGATGTCTTTTTAAATTTTATTTTCTCATATATAATTGTTCTTTCAGGTTCGGAGGCCGCTTGCTCTGTGAAGTGTGAGCATAACTGAATAGTAAGTAGAGTATTAGGAGGTTGACTACAAAACCATGGATGGAAGGAGTGGAGGCCGGTCCCGGGGAAGTCGGGGTGGTGTTGGTTCATCAACAACTGTAATCATCGATTACTACAAAATTCTCGAAGTTCCTCGTGGTGTTTCTACGGCAGAAATAAAGAAGGCGTAAGTATGTTGGAAACAAATGATTCGCTATAGTATGCTTTAAAATAGTATATAATTATCAATTCGCTCTTATATATTCTTAAACTATACGTAAGTTTGCATTCTAATTGAAATTAATCTTCAGCTTTTGGGTAGATTAGTAATAAACTTATCTAGCATTCCTCTGTATGTTTTATGAAAATTTCTTTTTTTATGAAAATTTTATTTTATTGTGTTAGGAAAGAAATTTATAAAGATTTCATGTTACAAAAATATTTCTTTCTTCTGTAAACATCTTACTGAACCATACAAGTAATGGATTTTGAATTTGTGACCAATTATGAATGATGTTTTATTTTAGGTATCGAAGATTGGCCTTAAAATGGCATCCTGACAAAAACCCTGATAATCAGGAGGAAGCTAATAAAAGATTTAAGGAAATATCAGAAGCCTATGAAGTCTTGTCTGATGGTAAGATTTAGATTGACTTTGCTACTTTCTTTTAAATTAGATTTATTTACTTTTAATAACAACATAGCTGATTAAGGCCTATGGTTGAATAATAGCAACTTGGCCAATAGAAATCGTGCCCTATATCAGGTGATATTAGGTTGTTTGACATTTTAAATATCAGCTTTTAAGTTCTTAGTATAAATTCCGTTCAACAACCATTGTAAGGTAGGTGCCTTAACTGCTACATTTGCTCCCAAACAAGCCCTTGACATTTTAACAAGAATTAAATGCACAAGCAGTGGATTGATATTGTCATTCGTGCTATTAATTCCTTAGTTTGTTTTATTATCATCAAAATTAGGGGACTGAAACTTATATTCAGCCTCTGAAATTCAATTTAAGGGTTAGTATTATTCTCTGCCATTGTTGTTCTTGTGGTAGGGTTTGTTTTGGTTCATGTTATCCCATTCATTCCTTTTTCTGAGCAAATAGCTTAATTTAGTATTGCCCTTTGTGGAGTCCCTCCAACATGTTGTGGCTGTGACTTTATAGTTGATGTTTAAAATGGCACCCCCTCTCCCTCTGGCACCCCTATTCCTTGTACCCACCTCCACAGAGTCAAAGCGGAGAGTCTATGACCAGCGTCTTCGAGGAGGCACAACGTTTGGAAGTGGATTCAGCACCGGATCAAGCACAGGGGGGCGTTCTCCCCGTGGATTTCCTTCATTCCGCAGTTTTTTCTTCGAGTCTCCCTTTCACCGCTTTTTCGGTATAGCCCCCATCCTTGTCCCTGCCCTCCGTCCTCACTGTTGGTGGATGACTGGGATTGCGTCATCCATTGGATTGCTTGCCCTTTGATGCTCTTACTGCCAATCCCCACTAATCATTCCTCATCTCTCTCACTATTGCTTTACAGTAGTTATTTGTTTTTTGCTGCCGTGACATTGGACAAGGGAAAAGGGGCAGAAGTCAAGATTAAAAAGAGTTTACTCACATTTTTTCTAGTTTGGATTGCGTTTTTAAGACCTCAGAGTTTTTGTTGGAAGAGATTTATTACTTAGCCTCTCAACAATTTGATATTAATTGCATGAGAAGTATGTGAGCTTTGACTTCAAATTGGTTTATAATAGAAATGAAATGGAATGCCTGTATGGACACTGACGACACATATGGCTACCCCTCATTTAAGCAAAGGTTGCTGGGTAGGCAGTTGACTGAATGGTCAAGTCTGGTTTGACAAACCTAATCCCCTCATCATCCCTCATCCCATTTTGTGATTAATCTTCTGATTAACATTTTATTTGCTTTGCTATTTTATTTTTGGATCAAGTGTTTCATTTGACAATAAGAGAATTATTTCCCAGAAATTGCTTTGTTATAAGTGGTGTGGTTGATCTTTTCCCATATAACATGCATGGTGTTTTGATTTTTTGCCTTTCTGACAGCAATCTACTATATTGGTGGTATTTCCCATCCATGATTAATCAGAATTAAACATTTCCACTTCACGCAAAATAATTCCAATATCCTGGAGCTAAAATGGATTAAAGCTTTTACATAATGTGCTGGCATTCCATATCATCCCAAAAATTTGTAATTCATAGCATTTGAAAGGTGTTATACATTGTTTGGAGGCTTGGTTTTTCAACAAGGAATATATATATATATATATTTAGTTTGATCTATTGAAGATCATTTCAAGATCAGTAAGATAACTCTCTGTGAATTTGATTTTCAGTATTTTTCATCATTTAATGGTATTTACTTTGCTTATAGTTAAGGATAATTTCAAAATATTTTGCTTTGCTTTTTCTTTATAAATTCTTAAGATAGTCTTAAAAATTAATTGCCACTTGCAAGAAAGTTAGTGTTTGAAGAATAGAAAATTTATATTTTTGCTGTTTCTTTTCTAATTTGCAGAGAAAAAGAGGAAAGTTTATGATCAGTATGGTAAAGAAGGATTGTCTGGGCTCAATGGAGCAAGGCGTTCTGCTGGCAGACATCATGACTTTTTCTCAGACGATGATATCTTTGGTGGAGCATTCCCAGGATTTGTTTTCCGTGACCCAGAAGATGTTTTCAGGGAGTTTTTTGGATCTGACTTGGGTTTCCCTGATCTCTTCAATCCTCGTAAGTATTAAATTGTTGTCAAAGGATATATAGGAAATGGCAAAAGTGGTTAGCTTCAATTTCATTTGCCCTTGTGTGTGGTAACTTGATTCAGATGTAGAAGGAAAAATATCTGACCATTTAGAATGCATCTACGATGAGGCAAATGCCTCTATTGGAACTTAGCAGGTATTTAAAGGGAGTCATACTCTGTATACAGTCTTTAACCCTTACTCTGCCTGCAGAATTTGTGAAAAATTCGTAATTTACTAAAGGATGTGACTCCCAGAAAAATATGTCAAGGAGTGTGTCATAGCAAGTCTGAAGTTGGTGAGTACTGGTGTAGGTTGGTAAATGATGCATTCTAAGTGGCTGGAGGCTGCTACCAGTAGTGGTGTTTGACATGGGGCATGACCTTAGGATATTTCACTTTGCACTTGAAATAGATAGCAATTCAAGTAAAAGATCTTCAAATCTGCTGCAATAGAATTTTGGACAAATGTTTGAGGTCTTATGGACATTTTGTTGAAGGGTATCAATAAAATTTTTGTAATATTGAGTGATTGAACATTTACTTTTATGTCCTAGTACAGCTTTATGAGATGTACAGAATGTTTGATTGTCTAATGTTATTTTTCATAGAAATAATCTTTTCCATTGTTTCATCTTATTGTTTGCTTTGTTCAAAGAAAAATGCATAATATTTGAGAAAATTTAGCTTTTAAATATAAATTTAAATTTTTAATTAAATTTATTTTAATTTAATTTAAAATTAAAAATC
>KZ308188.1:1236018-1253765 GCA_000376725.2 Ladona fulva | reverse complement strand
ATGCTACGAAACCATGGTCGTGTGTAGATTGTTTTTCTGTGGTATAGTAAAAAGTTCACTCTAATGGAGCATTTTAATATGTTTAATATTAATAATTACCACAAGGTTAGCCCTGAGTCTGTATCGTTTGAACGTAATTTAGTTTAAAAATATATCTATTATCGTATATATCTGATCCTACTAAGCCACAAACAGTCTGTTGTAAGATCATAATAACTCAATACATTTATTACCATTAAAAATATACTTATTGCAAGTCATGAAAATGTAATTTTGGTGCATCTCTTATGGAAACGGATTATGGGCTCCTGGGTTCGAACCCTGACCTTAACAGAGATGAGAATAGTTTTCCTGGGGGTTTCAGCATCGTAGAAACACAATGCAGTTTGTTACAGATCTCTAAGTCAAGCAATTTCTGAGATAGGGGGACAGACATTTGCATTTTATATATGTGATTTTAAAATTTGTTATTTTTTTATTTGATGTACGTTAATTTTTATTTTCACTATTTTAAGAAGTTATTTTTTTTAATTCTGGACAAAACTTTTCATGACTGTGTTCTTTAATTTCTTCCAATATTTACTGCTTACAGAATGCATTAATTAGGATTTTGAACCAATTTTTGTTACATGCTTTATTGTCCTTTATTCTTAAGACTCATGTACTATTGCTTAATTTTTTACCTTCAAATATGATCATCATAAATACATCACTATTTTACAATATAATTTATTAAATTTTCCATGGGAAACGCTTTCTAGATGTCTGAATTCTGACTCAGATCTGCAGTTCTTGGGCTAGCTTGTGTGCTAGGATTTAGGATAATTTAAAGGGATGGTTGCTTAAAGAATGGCTGGTGGAAAATTATGGTTAGATTGTTAGAGTAAAAGATCATAGATGATGCAGTGTTATGTTTTTTGAATTCGAATGTGAGTTTTTATTAGTCTTAAGAGAATGGCAGATCATATGGATTTTCAATGGACTAGTTGTAATCTACTACATTGTACTTCGTTTGTTCATTTCTTGGATTTTCAGTTTCTAGTATGGAATGAATGTTCTCAGCTTGTTGGTTCAGTTTAGTGAATTAAGTAAAATGTTATTTTTAAGTCCAAACTTGTAAAGTTACTATGCTTTGTGAATGTCTTACAAAACGCTCTGCATTTGATGCATTCAGTGGAAATTATTAGTACAGCTTTGTTTATTGTTAACTTTCTTATTCCTCTAAGAACTCTTTTAGTAATTTTTTGATATTCTCTCTGCAGGTAGGAGAGCAGGCGGTGTGAACCGACACTCTCATCCTCAGAACAATAGCCTGGCATCACCTTTCCTAAGCCCATTTGGCTTAGGTTTAGGGTTTGGTGGCTTTGATGACTTTTTTGGTAGTAATGGAGGAAGTTTCACATCTGTGTCATCATTTTCCTCTGGATTCTCAACACCTGGTGGGAGGCCATCTGCCAGTGGGGCCATTAAAAGGACTTCTACCTCAACGCGCTTTGTTGGAGGGAAGAAAATTATGACCAAAAAGTAAGCAAAACATTCTTTGACTGTCAGAGTCCCATCTAACAGAGGTTATCTTATCTGAAGTATGGATTCTTATGCTGTGGTGGTAATAAGGCAATTAAACTCATGAGTACTTGGGATTTAGAATTGGATTTCATGAATTTAAATGAAGGGATTTACATAATTGTTCTCTCCTTGCAGTGTTATGGACTGATTTTTTACATTGGTTGTAAATTCATAGTTTCTTCAAGTTCTTTGTTTGTTTAGAGCATGTTTAGTCTGTTTTTCTTTCTCCTTTGATATTGATAGCCTCTGATTACTGTTTGTACTGTCACATTAACATTGATAATCAATTATTGTTCATTGGCAGTTCTATATGCATATTATTCTTATCAAATTTCTATGCAATATTAAACCTTCTATCTTATCAGATCTTATCTTGACTGTTTTTTACACTAAATTTTGACAACTGATATTGAAATGTTTTTTGGTTTATTTATTAGAACATTTCATTTCTTTATTGCTGCCTTCTCTTGGATATCCAATGATTATTTTTACAAGACTGTGATAATTGTGTATGTGTATAACCAGCACTGAGATTCAGCTGGTTTGTACCAGTATATGTGAACTTGTCCCTTATATTTAGTATTAGTAGTATTGTTAAAAGTGCTTTGACAGCTTAGGTCATTTCGCACGTAGGCCCCCACCGGGAATCCCAAGTTTGCTTGAACCAGTTCCTAAATCTTTCAAATCTTGTGGAACAATATCCACAGAAGTTCTACAATCTGGTTGTTATGTTGAGAATTAAGTTTTGGTGTTGTGTCATGAAGTACTTCATCTTAAAGTTTCAAGTTTAAAAAGATTTTTTTATGCCTATGAAGCACTTTTTACAATACTTCTACTAAGTTTTTAAATTCTAATTGGATAATGCATGTGTTACTGCTGTATATACTTGCATTATCCATGGGGATCAGTTGAGAGAGAACCTGTTACTAAAATGCAATGAAAGTAAAGACTTTTGTTAGTACTTTTCCACACTAAAATTTATTCTGCTGCGACCGGTTTCGTAAGATTACTTAGGTACATCTTCTGGCCAGAAGATGTAAGTAATCTTACGAAACCAGTCACAGCAGAATAAATTTTAGTGTGGAAAAGTACTAACAAAAGTCTTTACTTTCATTGCATTATGGCTTTCCACGAAGTCACGCCTAACAATATCGATTTTATTGTTACTAAAATTTTTGAATCCCACCACTGCTTATAACCTCTGATTGAACTCTTGATTCCTCGTTACTTATTATTTGATAATATTGTTTATACTCATCATTGGCGTATTCTATTGCTTGCATTTATTTTTTAAATGAGTGCAAACGTCCACACAAGTATTCAAACTGTGTACCTTTCTTTGCTTTGTCTCTGTAAAAATCCTTGTAATGTTCAAATATTTTATTTGGCTAGAATTTATTTTCCTTACCCTCATTTTGCTTTAACAGGAGTTCCATACTGAATTACTTAGCAATAGGAATGTTTGAAAAATAGTGACATGACTGGGACTCCCACTTTCCTGGCAGGTATTCTAAGCACTGAACTACCATGCCACGTCTCTTTCACACTGTTTGGGAATGCCTTTGTGAGGAGAGTAGGCAGCCTCCGTATAATGGCACAAATTACCTACCTCCAGATGGACAATTATTCCTATATTTCAGNGTTTTGTCAAATGTTTTCATTTGCATACTTTATTTGATTTTCTCTAGCAAAAATGAATGACACCTTCCTTTCCTTTAATCCTTATTCTCAGCCCAATTATAATGTATACATAAAATGGACTTCCACTCAGGTTCACTTTGGGGTCTCTTATTAAAAATATATATAACAGGATATTAATTATAATATTCACAAACTTGAACAAAACATTATTATACTGGTTCTTAAAGTGAAATTTAGTGAGAGTCAATTTTAAGTACATGTTATAATACCAGTATTGTCTGAAGATGGTTCTTCATAAATATTATTTACAATCTTTTTTAACACTGTTCTAAGTCTTCTATGTTTTTATTTTCAGGGTCTATGAGAATGGAAAAGAAACTGTGATGGTGTATGAGAATGATGTTTTAACCTCAAAGACAGTGAATGGAACAGCTCAGGCAATAAGTTAAAGGGAACCAGTGTCAGAACCAAAAAACTTATGACTGTTGGAAGACTTTTCTTTTCTCAGTTTTTTTATTTCGACTTAAGTTTATTGACAATGAATATTTTAAGCAGCCTGGCAGTAAAAATCTCCAGTTTTCTATCTCAATTGATTTCTTGTGAGCAGGTTTTAATTACGCTTAAATAATATGATGCAAACAACAGGAAAAGAGCTGTGTATTTTTGTCATTTTAAGCAAAATTATACAGTTAAAATTAGTAAAATAGAGACATATGAGTGTTTTTGTTTATTTCCCTGTGAAAGAGTCAGTGATAAGGAGATAATCTCCAGTGAAGTACCAATGAAGAGAAGACTTGATATTTGAGATGGACGTCTGCCGTTATGCAAGAAGAATGCATAGAGGCAAGGTATGGCGTTCCTGACACAGTTTCTCCTCAGCGTCATCTTCCATTATGTACAATTTTTTGTTCGTGACTGCAAAAATAACCTATACTAAGCTCAGCCTGTTTGTATTGCATTTACCGAGATTGGAAAGGAAATGACTGTGAAATATTTTTAGATCTCTGCAGCATCATCTTGTCAGTTAACCTGCACATCTAAAATATATGTATTGGTGAGTTTGGTCTTCCCATCAAGTGAAATGGAGAGACCAAGTGAATTCTACCCATGTTTCCTATGCATAAATGAAGCTGTGATCCCACTTATTACTTAAAATCCCCCCTTGATGTAAATTTAGAGCTTGAAAACTTGTGAATTCAGCGTTGATCAAATTAAGTTTTGCTATCCGGTTGTGCATATTGTCATGCATATTGGGAAAACCAATACACACCTTCTTTAGATATGTTTGAGAACACTTGGTATAAATTAGTTCCATAAATAAGTCATTACGCTAGATGTATATTTTATTCCGCTTTCACCGATAAGCTAGGTTCTCATTGCCAAATTGAAGCTTCTTAATGAGTGCCTCAATAAGGTGATCATATCTTCAACTTTCCAATGCCATTGTCTACTTTCATTAAAAAGCACTTTGGTGTACATATATTTAGATATATTAGGCCTAATTAGTTGTTTGGCATGTTTTAGTTAGTAATGTGAATGAATGTGACTTTTTCTGCAGAGATGCTGAATGATGTAATGAAGTACAGAACCTTTTCTGAGGATAATCTAATGTTTGTCAATTTTGGAAAAAAATTGTTGGTAATTTGTATGGGTATGTACTTAATGCAGTTATGATGTTTCATTTTGTGAATAAAATTTGGTGCAGAGCCCTTTCTGGATGCGTGAGCCCACTTCTGTGGCTAAGTTGAAGCTCATTGGATTCCGTCTCTTTGATGGTGACTTTTTAAAGTATTGATGTTCATTGTATCTAAGACCATAATAAAATTCTTGTTGCACTGCATTTACGTTGACCTATAAATACTAATTTGGCAGGAGTAGTTGTGATGAAAACTGGATGTATATAACTTATTGAAAAATTTCCTTCATCCATATGGAAAGCCATTAAATACAATTAACTTCACATTTTTGACGTTTTTGCTTCCTTGTGCCCTGAAAAACTCCTTCAGTTGTCTTCGTTTAGTTCAGTTCTTCAAGCATTCATTGAGAAATAGTGGTTGAGTTTGTTCAAAATGAATCTGCTTAATATTGGCAAGAGTGGTGATTTAGATGGGGTATATCTCTTTGATATTAACTTATTTGAGTATGTCTGCTTGATAATTTTTGCAATGGAGTAATAATTATCAATATATTGAAAGAAAATTGCGATCTAACTTCTGCTGCTATAAAGAATAACACAAGAACATCATCTTATCTTAAATTTCAAAATGGAGCATTGACAATTTGGGTAATCTAAAACAGGAAATTGTGATTAAACGTACATTAAATTTTATTTACTGAACTATTCCAGCATTTTATTCTTCTGAAGCTTTCATTATGTACAACTGATGTACTTCAGTGGTTTTTGAAGAAGTCTTTGATAATCATCACGGACATGAAAGTTACATTTATTAGTTTTCTTTAAAATTGATATTTTCGTCCTAAATTCTCTTTTCATTAATTATTATATTATTCCTAAGCATTGAACAAGTGATAGAATTACTACCCTATTGCATAAATGAATACATGCAATTTCATAAGTTGTCAAATCTATGAAATAACATGCATTCATTAATGTAACTTACTGTAGTAATCATTTCATAAAATAAGAAGGATGAAAATGAAACAGTCAGTTAATTAGTAATTTATTTTCAATATTTGTATTCATGCCTGTACTGAAAATGTGTTCACTAATTTAATTTCACCATTTCTAACTTGTTCATTTGAAAATTATGACTGCTGAGGATTAAATTGATTGGAGATACATTTGACAGTGATCTATTTCACAAACACAAAAGGTGTCATGTTGTAAGTATTCCAGACTAGTTTTCTACAATAACGTTTCTAAAAACAATTCATGGATATTTGAATTGTTACTACAGTTTCATGTAATAAATACTACCATAATTAGTGCTTGATCATTTCCCTGTCACAAAATCTGAGACTCCTTGGAATAAATGTCACCATCATAAAGATAAGGTAAGTATATTGTTTAGGGTTTTGAATCGCCCTCTTGAGGTGCCATGGAGGGGGAGGGAGAGTCCCAGTGTGTGGGTACTGACTGTAAGAGCAGTGTTTCTCGTGATATGCTCGCCACTATCAGATATAATCTCTCTCTCATTATCAGCTGCATGCCACCAAAGTCTTCTATATACAGTCCACATTTTAATAAAGGCAGTGATCTGAAACCACCCCACCGTTTATTATTCTGCACAAAATTTTATTTTTCCTTGGGAAACTTTGTCATTGCTCAAATTGTCTGCTAACTGGAAGAGGGTCTATTGGTTGCCCATCCACAATATTTATACAGCTCTCCAATTGAGTTTCTATTAACCAGTAACTTGGTTAACCTCCATATCTTTCACACATTTTAGAGATAATGTGAATCATATTTAAGGATTATATTACAGTTGTAGCATAATATCACAATATCTCGTAATGCGAGAAATCACTTAACCAACCAAATTGTAAAAAAGTGAATATATGTAAGGGCCATAGCCTAATAAGGTGTCTGCTAACCTTGAAAACTCAGGGAATTTTGTTCTTCTGGAAAACTCAGGGAATTTGGTGGGTAACCTGGAAAAATCTATTTTTCACTCATTTTACGAAAGATCGTTCCATGGCTTTTTTTGAGCTACATATTAGGTCAGTAAAAATTCTCTGAGAGGAAGAAATATTTCGATGAGAGGTTGTCATGATCAATTTGAAGCTTACATGACATAGATGTGCTCTTTCTATGTACAATATTTTGGCAATATTGCAAATATGGGATCGTACGGAGTTGTAGTTAACAGGGGTATCTAATTTCTGTTTGGGCAAGAGAAACATTGAATAGAACATGATACGAATTTGTTTTATAGTTGAAGGGTTTTGGTCATTAGTTGGCATCGTAGTTTGTATATGAAAAAGAAAACAATTTTTCAGATGAAATAATTCACTATGTCAAACCTGACATTATTTGACCTCGAACCATTGTGCCCTGGGTGACCCTGAGGCTTGTCCCATGTCTAGAGCTGGCTCTGATACCTTAACAATGAATCTATAAACTGTTTTTTGTCATTTCTCGTACCTTATGTGGCTAATAGTCACCACGTTTAATATTTGGACAAAATTATACTTATTAGCAGATGTGGAAAACACTGAACACTATGATGGCAGCTGCTAGAACTATGGATTTTCTGTAATCTATGAATTTTGGGGCAAGGAAGACTGGTTGCCTCAGTATACCAGTTGCATATAAAATGGATTTCCCTTAGCTGTATGGTGCTATTGCGCTGCTCTCAGCTCAGCCAAGGTTATACTTCCACCAAAGACTAAACCTTTCCTGATAGTTCCAGTCGCCACTATCAGAGTTTAGCAGCACTTACAGGGTGCATTAAAGACAAGTACCTAAACTCGATATGCAAAAGCGATTTTTTGTGGAAGGCCATAATAATGGAAAAGAATATCTTGTACACGTCCATAGAGTTTAAAATCTGGGGAAGTGTATGACATATTTCTTTTCCACAAGTACCTAAACTTACTTTTTGGTGTAATAATTTCCGGAAAATCTTACACTGAAAATATACACTGGGAAATAGCTGTCCTGAAAGTATCAAACACTCCTAAGCAGAGAAACTTAGGCATACCTGTGCATTATAATGCTATAATCTGTTTAAAAGAAAATTTATGTTCAATGAATAGAAAGTAACAAAAAACTACTTTGGAACTCATCTAAGGAAAAGCTCCAGACAACTTATTCTGGATTTATTACAAATGCAATATCTTACTCAGTAGATGTCGTTTGTCTATTGGCAAAAATAAATTACCTTATAGTATTGTCTAAGTTAATGGCAAAACCAACAAATCAAAATTTGTGGAAACATTCTACTTTTAATATATAACTTGTGTGAAGATTGAACATGATCTCAAAACCCACTTGCAACAGGTTGTTATTATATACTAGACTTTTCTGGAATGTCTCACTTCTAATAAGATGTTAAAAATTGAGTGGAAGATGAATTACTAATAATGTACATACTTTGATTGTGAGAGATTTCAATAAATGATGGTTTATTGAAATCTTATTAATTTGAAAGGTACTCATAGTTGGAATGGTACTTTCATACTTGATTTTAATGTATAGAGAGATAGAATATGTAAATAAAAAGATAGTGTAACACTCAATTTTGGTTTCATTATTTAGAGTAGCTACTTTCCTTTACGGTAGATCTCATGCCTTTTATAAATTTGTGTCAGGCTGAAATTTTCAATTTTTCCCGAGGAGAGGTGGCTTGATTTTTCAAATGACACCAGATCCCAATCAGTATCACTCCATGTGTGGGACAAGGATAAGTAATTAAGAATTTCCTAAAAAAGCTCAGATAAAGTTATTTAAGGATATAGTAGATCCCACACTGTTTCTAAGATTAATAAAAAAACAGGTTCAAAATACATTTAAAGAATGCGAAATACATAAACTACATTTTTGTTTATAGATATTCAAATTCTTAGAAGGGAGGCGCCTTCTGAACGATTTGAATTCAGAGTAGCCTTATCTCAGAGCTACCTAGTGATTGAATTGTGGAGTTTACCACACAGAGCGGGAGTCGGCAGTCGCAGCGTGCGTTTGAAGTATGGGTTACTGAAACTAAAATTTGTGTAACTAGTATTCCTCGTCTAAAATGGCCGATATGCCATTAGGATTTAAAGAAGTAATTCCAGACGAAACTTATCCTCCAAAATGGAAGGAAATTATGATATATTCCGGTAATTTAATTGAAAATTATACGTATAGTTTTTCCGTGCCTGTACAGTTTGGTTTACAATATTTTTTGTTATTACAGGAGGAACTCAGAGCACTTTACAAGATATTAAAGTACCCGAAAGGGCTGGTGGATTCTACTATCGCGATTCGACAAAACATTATACTAGGAATAGGTTTATTTACTGGTACGTATGTCATAAAACACTTCCTCTAGTGTAAAGTACAGTCATTCATCTTTCGTGTGAATTACGTCTTGAAGAGCATGATTATTAAAAACCGGGTTTTCATGATTTTTTTGTAAAATTAAATCGATCTTAACAGGAACTGGAACTTCATAAATAGGGGTTATCAGTTCACAAAAATTTTGCCAGTACTGCTAACCATTTCTTCCGTTTCAATGTCTAAGTTAATTTGCTATATGTACATCGTGGATTAGCCTTGGAAAATTGACGATAATTTTTACTTTCATTATAAAAAACCTATATATTACTGCGCCCTAAAGTGATCATTAGTACAGTCCATTTTAAGTATATCTAATAATACCGGGTTTTTAATCTGAAGTATGTATTACCCGCACATAGCATGAGAATCAATCAGAAGTTTATCATAATTCCTTGAATATTATTCTTTATTAGAGTATTTTAGGGAATGAATCATGATTGATCCCTTGGGAGAATGTGGGTTTGCAGAGCGAATGTAAATGCCATTAATTTAAAGTGTCAGCAATAGGCAGCTAATATGTTAACTTTTGAATATGCTGTATGAACTAGTGTTTAAGTATCTGTAAATTGACATTTATTCTCAGGCGCATAACTGGAGATATACTTGAGTTGGTCGAACAAAGTTTGGAAGTCAATTTGACTGGAAATCACGTTCGGTACAAATTCCATGATAATGCAGTTTTGGAAGGACTCAGTATTCATGAAACTGCTGGAGGCAGTAATGTTGTTATTCTGGTGGCTACAGTTTCCAGTGTTCATCGGCTTAGTTTCCCACATCCAGACAGCATCCATAAAAAGGTATTCGGTTATCTATTCTTACTGATGGTTTAGAGTATATAAGTAGAATGTAAATGCATTGGCTACAATTTGTCTGCCGTTGGAATAGGGTGTTTTAATGTATGCGATGAAAAAATTCATTTCTGTGCCAGGAATAGTTCCTTCTATTTATTTCCTGTTTGGGTGGAAAGATAATTGTACAACTGTAATGATGGTTATGAATACATATCACAAACATCTTGGCTCCCAGATAGCCAAGTGGGCAACAAGTACTACTGGGGGCTCGTGCAAGGGTACAAAACGACCTTAGCTGTCAAAACACTTTTAACAATACTACTACTTCAAAAAACATCACACTAGAATATATATCACAAGTTTTTGATTTTCAGTGGCAGAAATACAAAGTAAACATAAATACAACAATCTCCATAATAAAGAAATTCAAAAGAAATAAATCTGATGGCCTTCAAGTGTCTCAAAAAGTATTTAGGTCTAGGGAAATTGGTTGTTTGGCACTTAAATAGTTATCGGGAGTCTGCCGTAGCAGAGAGCCTTTAGAGGGAACCTTGTGCAAAGCTTAAGAAGTGTTTGGTAAAGTAGTTTTGGCAAGAAAGAAGTATTTGTTGAAAAGGCTTTTAAAAGCATTTTTTCTTATATTTCATGAGATACAGAAATAATATTTTGACATTTTAAAGCTAAGCACATAGGGGTAGGTTTACTGTATTCTGATGTAAGAAACCAGTACTTATCAAATTCTGAAGTGGATAAAACAATATAATACTCTTATGTAGTTGATATTTACTTTCCATGTGTGAGATTTAAATTACTGTATATGCTATAGTTCAATCCTTTAATACAATCAAACAGACTAACTAAATTCAGTTTAAAAATTTGGAGTTGAGCTACAAAGGAGAGTACAATCTTCATTACAATAGAAATGGAGCATATTGAGCCAAGGTTATACTTCCACCAAAGACTAAACCTTTCCTGATAGTTCCAGTCGCCACTATCAGAGTGTAGCAGCACTTACAGGGTGCATTAAAGACAAGTACCTAAACTCGATATGCAAAAGCGATTTTTTGTGGAAGGCCATAATAATGGAAAAGAATATCTTGTACACGTCCATAGAGTTTAAAATCTGGGGAAGTGTATGACATATTTCTTTTCCACAAGTACCTAAACTTACTTTTTGGTGTAATAATTTCCGGAAAATCTTACACTGAANAGTAGAGTAGTATATATTGTGAAATTTTACAAACTGAGTTTTCCTTTTTCCATTCTAATCTGTTTGTTAAAAATTGTCAAGTTATATTTCTCCAGCCACGCAATGCTTGAAGACATGCATTTCAAAACATAAAAATGAAGTTTAAATGAATTGCCTTTGGGTCTCCAGTTTGCCAGTGGGAAACATGTTCGACTTCAGTGAAAGTGGTCTCAGGCTCAATTCCCGGTGGGGGCTCAGATAACTGTGCAAGAAACTTAAGCTGTTGAAGCACTTAAAATTACTACTACTAATACTGGAATTGGCTTGGCAGTATTTAATATTTATTGGAATACTAAGGATCAACTCCTGCAAGAGATCCTAATTTGTAAATAGTTTTCCGTGTTTTACTCACACTTACAGAGACTGTTTCTACTAAGATAATGATACTCAATTGTCATGATAACTATCAATTCATAATGACAATTCACTATGTCAGAATACAGAATATGCATAATTAGTTGTTACTGATGTTTTGTGATTAATATAAGCTGGGGAACAAAGTCAAAACAAAGGTTTTTCTAAGTTGTACAAAATAATTTTTACCTGCCTATCAGGATATATATGGCTTTGATATTTGATTTTAAAGGGGTGGCAAATTATGTTTGCACCCAGGTGGCAGAAAGGCTAGGTGACTACTTGAGAATATAATTTAATTTTTGCTTAATCTTTTAATTTTATTCTAACCTCTATTTTCATCTCATTTTTCTGTTGCTTCTTCTCCTTTGTGAATTCTCCTTTTGTGTTCTGTTGAATTTATGGGTTTACTCTAGTTTCTTTCTTCCTTACTTATGATGATATTATAAACAGCGCCATATTCTCAGTTCAGTGTTTACTTATGTTACTTATCACTTTTTTAAATAGGATCATCTTTTACCCCATCATCCAGACGTTAGTGTTCCATCTATTTTTGCCGATGCATCCCAAGCAGCTGCACGTGATCCAGCCACTTTCCATGACATAAATAATGCCACTGCAAGTAGGTGCACTCTCATGTTAAATACATGTTCCATTGAGGTTTATAAATTGAGCTATTGAGTTCGATTTAAATGATATTGGGGCTCAAGGTTTCTCTCTTTCAATCATTATACTTCATGAATTGCAAAATTTGGCAGCTTTTAATGAATAAATTAACATCTTCGGTTAAAGTACAAATTTAGTTGAAATCCTGTGTGAGATCTTCATGCAACCCTCCTTGCAATTAATCAGATGTTACCTGTTTAACATACTAATAATGCAATGTAGTTTACTATTAAGTATGTACAAATTTTAAGATATAGTGAATGAGAATACTCTAATAGGTAGTAACATTCTTTTTTATTATAATAGTATTAATTTGTTTTACTGCACAAGTTATTTTTTTCCATGAAAGAGAAGTGCAGAAATTTTAATAATATACTTTATCCTGTTATAAATATCCAGAATTATCCATCAAAATTAAGAACAAGAGTATTTTCTTATAATTATTTCTATGTTTAGCATTTGCTGAAATATTTTATCATTATAACTGCTTTTTTAGACCATTGTTAATATTTATACCCACATAAAGCATGGGCTTGCTATTCTGGGGATCCACTCCTTGGATTCATTGGGTTTATGATTAGGAAACACGATCACAATGCATAACAATTATTACATGCTAGCTATTTTAAAAGTAAAGGTTTTGAATTGTACTCAACATTTAATTGTATGCTTTTTCCCAAAATGAGTAACCTTGCTGTTGACAGCAAATAGACCAAGTCTTGAATTTTTTACTTGTTGTTATTGGGTTCTCCTTAAGTATAAAGGAAAGGAAGGTAACTTAGTAGGTTGAAAATAGTAGAATACCTGCCCGGAAAGTGGGAGACCTGGGTTCGAGTCCCAGTCGTGTTGCTATTTTTCACACTTGTTATTCCTTCTCCTTAAGTGTTACTTTTAATACTACAGAACTCACTAAAATAGATATTCCTCTTACAAAAATAGGTATTATTTTTGAGCATTTATAAAGTTTTGCTTCAAATTACCTACAGGAATTAGAAAATACTGATATGAGGAGCTATAAGAAAAAAATGCCCTGAAAATATTTTCTACCAAAAAACTGAGAGAAACTTTTCTCTTTCATACTTGATATGATTCATATTGTGAGAAAACAGTTTCTCTGGCATTATAATGATTAATGTATTTACCAGAATATTAGACACCTAGAATATAAAGTGATCCCATATTCTCAGATCTTCAGATTGGGAAAAAACTTTTTTTACCAATATTCATGAGTTTGAGATATTACCAAACAACGTGATAAAAATAAAAAATGTGAAATAAACGTTTAATTATAATTTTTCAGGTTCATAACTATATAGATTATACACAATAATGCTTTTACAGTGAGTGTGAAATCTGCATAATGTGCATTCCTACAACACACAACTCAAAAATGTTATCACTTCATATCAGATAGATGATGATATTTATTTGAAGGAGATTGATATCAGGGCTCTTTTGCATCCAAATAAGAATCACTTATATATTAGAGAAAATGTGATAGAAATAAGACTAAAAGTCACTGTTACATGTAGTGGGTTTCGAGATAGTAAATGCATGTATGTCTACCAGTCTGTTCTAGTCATTTCCAGTATGTTCACTTTCACTTGAATATTCTTCTGTTTCTTTACCAATGTCATTATGAAATCTATTTACAGCATACCTTTTAGCTTCAATAAATCCCCTAGTCATCCATTCTGTTTTTCATCTAACAAATACATCATCATTTCTTGAGTCATCCATCTAGTTTCATTTCATTTGACCACTACCCTACTCGGAATAATGTCTTTATAAGATTATTCCTTAAAAAAAATGAAGATAGTTTTCTTCCATCAGTCAGTGCTATCATTACCATAATTTGTAATTGTTATTTCCGGTTGTTCTTATGATAGAAGATTATTATCCTATCTCATTGATGATGGTATTCCCTGGTATATGGAAATACACCGGCGTTTCCAATCTCTCATGAAATGTAACTCAGTCACATTGAAGTTGTATTGTACACAATAGATATTCTTTTTAGAATCTTTGAAGAGTTTCTATGCAAGTTTTGTCCTCCAAAGACCATTCCACGCCATAAAACAGTCAGCCTATCTGATACTATCTTCTTTGAGGCACATTTTTTGTTGTTTAGTCTTGACTTTCTAATGTAATTTTTTAAAGTTATTTAAAGGCAGCATTGAATTTATAATTGAAAATGCGGTAAGTTTTCCATTACATTTGGCGTAATTGAATGATATATGGTGATCATTGTGTCGTTATTTCAATTTAAATTGAGAGTAAGAAGCAAAATTTTCTGGGCAATTTAAAATTAATGTACTTAGTGTATAGTCTTCTCACAGTTTAGTAAAAGCTCTTAAACAAGTAAAAACATATGTATTATATGTATATTATAACTATGTGGACTATAACGTTGAAGTACTATTACTATTATACTGGACTATATACTTATTACTGGAGCACAGGTGAAAATAATTTCTATTACAATATTTAAAAAAAATTTATTCTAATGTTCACAAATATTGGATGACCCCGCATTTTTCTAAGGGTAAATTTGGAAAAATCCTTATCTTATAATTGGGTAAATATGACATTTTTTTGAAAAAGTATCCTGGTTAAAATTGATTTTCAGACATTTCTTTTCAAAAGATGTTGCCTATATGCCAGATGCAAGAAGTGTTATCAGTGTAGATGTAGAGCAAAAAAGATGTATATTTCGTCTGAAGGAAGTTACCTGGTTGTTGTTACAAAACTTCATTTTTATCTAATTAAATAATATAATGGTAGTGATCCTGTGATTTTTTGGCAGCTTAAGGTTATGGTAAAATATTGTTAAACTAAACAATATATTTGTTTTTGAGTTATAAGTTGTAGTGTTTCATAAAATTCTATCATAAACGTTTTTAGTTACCTTATTCAAAACTATTTTTTATACATTTAAGTTATTCCTGCAATAATTTTTCAATTTTATATTTAGTACGGCTATGTTTTAGTTTAAATTCCATCATAGCCTGGGTACGAGTAACTGAATTTTTGTATTTTTTGTCCACTGTAATAATTTCTCCTCTACTTTAAATAACAAGGATGTTGTCACCTTCAACTCATAAATAATTTATTTATTAAGTGTTTTATCTAATTTAAACATATTTGATGCTTTTATTGATGTTTAAGTTCCTTAAGTATGTCTTAAATATTTCTTGAAAGAAAACGTGGTTTTCTGAGTACGGTGGTGGTATTAATTCATGGTTATTTCTAATATTTTTTGTCAGTTTTATGATGGTAAAATTTTCAATTATCATTTGCAGATGCAGTATTGCCTTATACATCAGCATCATGGCTTGATCCTAACGATGATGCTCTGTTTGCTCTTGGTTATGGAACTGGATCTGTGGTGGTCCTTTGGATGAGCCTTGGTGGCATGAGAATTTCAGCAGAACTGAAGCAGACATCTGTTATTAACCGTCTTTGGTCAGGTTTAATGCCAGATGTTTTGAGGTAAGGCTATTTTTCATGCTGGAGATTTGATGGATACTTAATTAAAAGAAAAAACCCTTGAGCTTCTATGATGCTAGAGAATGAAACCTGCAGCCTTCTGCTGCTTGTGACCTTATGGATGTTCAGTGTTTTTTTTAGTCATTTCCCATAAAAATGCCTGCATTTAAATCATTTTGCTTATGATTTCAAACTTTCTAATCACACCATATGAAAATTCATTGAAACATGTTTTCTTTTAGTTAAGTTAGTGAATAAATTTGTTTTCTCACGCACATTGTCTAGGTTAGGCTGTATGAATGTGGGCAAAATGTGAATCATGAGTGCCCTTATGGTTTGACATGCATCCTGTTTTATGTGGCCTTCTGATGAAAAAAGACCCCCCTCCCAAATACTAGGGTTAGTTTTCCGAAGTCATGGGTTTGAATACTAGTTTTGGCATTGTTGCTAGTGTTCTTAGTTCTGATTGGGTTATTTTCTATCTTTGTAATAATCTTTTTGCAGCATTGCTGCTGTATGGAAAATCTTGATTAAATAAATGTGTTGTTAGAGGAGTTGACTCAAGTAATGAGTGATTAAATACTATGGGAGTTTTATTATATTCATTTATAATAGAAATCAGGAATTAATTGTGAATTTGAATCTTTCACAACCATTCTTTCTAAAAGTAACAAACACAATGCTTTAATTAAGCATTGAATGTGGAACCAGTGTTCAATCCAATAAGGAAAAGGGTAGAGGTAACTTGACATTCAAAGTCACGCGTCTATGAAAAATCCCAGGGAAAATGGACATGAAAAAGTCTGACAGGACCAGGTCTTGTATGTTATCTTTAAGGGGGGTTCTCCTTTCCACCATTTTGTATGGATGGTTCCTCAACTAGGATGTTGGCTGTGGACAATGCCACATAGTTTGATGAAACCACTTTGCTCTTGCCTACAAAGTCTCCTAAAATGGCTTGAGAATATGTTCTGGCTTGATAGTGTAATTGGTTACAACAGAAAGCAGAAGATTCCAGGTTTGAGTCCTGTTACTGTCAGACTTTTTTCATGTTCGGTTTTTGCTTAGGATGTGTGAACCAAGTTAAGTATGTTAACCCTTATGCAATCCAGGCTGTCAAGAAGGAAGGTTTTCACTGTAAATGTAGCATCAATCAATGAATTTCAAAGATTTGTTAGAAGTAGATACAAGTTAGAACAAAGTTTTTAATGGTTTTATATTTTGGTGGAAAATCTCGTTGTATTACCTATTCATGGATGACATATGAATGACAGATTATACAATTCTTATATATACAAATCTTCGCTTCGTTCACCTGAAAAATCAGAGTGAATCTTATGGGTCTGGAAATACTGTATGTTAGTCTTGGAAAATGCTTAGAGGTGACTTTGTGCCTCAGAAAGTTCTTCTGGAGAAACAGACATTTAAAAAGGTCTGACAGAACCTGGAGTAGAACCCGAGTAGCTCTTACTGGATAGCTTAATAGATAGAGCAATCAACCAGAGATTGAGTCAAACTCAGGTTTGAGTTCCAGTCCCATAACACCATTTTCAAGTCAGTTTTTCCCTATTCTAATTATTTTTTAGGATGAGTATACATTATAGAAAATACAGTATCTTTAAATTTGTTTTAGGGGTAGAGGCAGCATTGGAGGAATGGGAGGAGCGAGTTTTGGTGGTGGAGGAGAGGTTGCTGTGAGTATGGTGATTCATCCCCTTGGTAATGAGGCCTTCCTCTTCTGCCTGTGTCGAGATGGAAGGTTGAGGATGTGGTCCACCTCGAAGAAGGAATGCAAGCTTGCCATGTCTGTGCTGGAAGCTACCGCAGAATCTGGGAGGAGGCTTTTACAAGGAAGTGAGAAAGATTATTTTTGTCTTTTTGGATTAAAATTCTAACTTGCAATGGCACTTCTATTTTAAATTTTCTAAACCAAACTTGTAACTTGATAATTTTTTTAAGACTTAAATTTGGAACGAACGTATTCCTA